>OMNN01102398.1:0-15099 GCA_900302755.1 Chromis chromis
ACCAATTTCCCAATCTTTTATATTTATTTTAAGTTAAGACCCTACAATATTATTTATTATACACATGTACCTAATTTAAATATGAAGTTCAAGACCCTACAGTATTACAGACCATAACAAATTAGCTGCTAATTTAATACTTGGATAACCCAATAAATGGGGCAGAGAAAAGGACAGCAGTGTTCAATTGTGAATTAAAAGTCCTGAGAATGACTGCATTGGCAATAAAACAAATAGTAATGTGACTGGAGATGCTTATCATCCATTCAATCCACAACTTGCAGGTAATTTAGATTCATGTTACTTGTTTCCTGCCGTACATTGAGCCCACACCTAAAAACCAAACAGTGACATCAGCGGCCTGTTTATAGTCTAAACTCAAGCTATGGTTTCACAACAGAGCAGCACAAGCACACAAGCTAAATAAAGACAATATACAAAAGCTATACGTTCCGTTCGCAGTGTACACGGTTTGTTAGTACACCTAACATTGAGCAGCATCACACAGGAACCACCACATCATCCAGTCATACATCATCCTCTCATTTCACTCTAACTACACAGGCTGAGAAGGTTTTAATCATTGTGCTCTTTGTATTTTTGCCACACAAGAAGACTCTAGTCCCAGAATCATTTTTTTTCAAACCGAGCACTTCATCGCAGCCACACGAGCTTCACTTGTAACTGTTTGTTTATCGAATTGTTGCAACACAAGCATCTCCATGAGTTCTGAAAATAATATTCTTTTATTGGTATTCCGCCCTGTTCATAACCTCCATATTGTGTACTTTTCACTCGCCCACGCTCAGCCAGACGCCACCAACCCACACACACACAAACACCCACTTTTCCTTGTGTCTACATTGCATCATTCATATGACTTTGCAGAAAGGACTGTATCAACACGCTGAAATATGTCACGGTGGTAAATAAGTCACATGACAAACTGGTTGAGCGCAGGACATACATGACAGTTTGAACTGTTGTATAATACTGAAGGATGTTTTCGCTGCGGGGCCACTTCTTCAAAAGTACTTCATGCTCCAAAGCAGCTGAGGTACAGGCGGGATATGTCACACGATCTGGGCGGGGTGATTGTAATGAGCAGAATCAATAAAATGGGATTCAAAACGGTGAAAACGTACCGCGATTAAAATGCGAATCAGAGCCCAACACTAGACAAACAATAAGGAATGCAGTATTTTCTAACAGAAGCTCACAGCTTTTTTAATTTTTCTGACATGAGAGTGAACCCACTCCTACACAATAAGCTCACTCCTCCCTGTGTGCGTGATGGCCCAGTGGCTGAGCTCGGCCAGAAGCCATTAGTTGCAACATGAGATATGAGAGCTGGGCTGGAGTTTTGGCTTCTCACCAAGTCACAGAGTGTACTCGAACAAATTCCAGCAACAAAGTTAATACGGGCCAGAGTGGATTTATCTCTGCGTGTCTCAGATTGCATGTGCCTTCAGGAACAAGCAATCTTCCCACCACTGTTTTCTTTATTTATGTGGTTCACATTTCCATTTTATTGAGTAAATGACTGCAAACTGCAGCAGGAAAATCAAATGATTTTAGGTGTTTGTACCAAAGCTACAGTGTGTATGTCTACATACAAACGACAGCCACAAGAATAAAACCACCTCCCTAACAGATTCCTCTTCATGCTGCCAAAAGAGCTCTGGACACTGGACATCTGGGGGTGTCCTGAGGCACCAGGACGTTGGCAGCGTTGTCCTTTGGATCCTGTGGGATGTGGGTTGGGAGTCTCTGTGGATCGGGTTTGTTTTGGTGCATTCCACAGATGCTCGATCAGTTTTGGATCTAGAGAAATTAAAGGCTGTGTCAGCACATTTGGCTCTTTGTCGTGGTCCTCAAGCTGTTCCTGAGCTGTTTTCACAGTGTGTCAGGACACTTTGTCCCAGGGAGGCTGCTGCAGTTGGGGAATGCCATTGCATTAGGGCGGCGAATGTTTGTTTTTGCAAAATTAAGCCACTTTCCACTGCAGGATCTTTCAGACTGTTTTAGGGAGGCCTGAACCTTTGTGCATGTTCAGGCCACAAGAACCATTCCTATAGAATCTCTTCCAGGACTGCTTTTTTTTGGGGTAGAAAATAGCCACTACTACTGAGAAACTGCTACGTAGGGCTTGATGCTGTGCCATTTCTTCTGCCTTCTTGACCGCCTTGAGTAGCCGTCTGTTCCTTTCTCACATCACCATCAATAATGTAAAATTCACTTTATAGGCACATAACAAACTCTCCATTGTTCTATTTCCTACATAGAATTGGAGTTACCACCAGTAACTACTATTTGTTTTTTGTTTTGGGACTTGAGGTGCAGTTGAAGCTGTTGGATCCAACACAGCCTAATGGAAACAGAAAAGGCCTATTAGGAAGCCGTTCTGTAAACGTTCACGCCACCTAGCGTCTTCCATGAGAACTATGGGATGAATTGCCATCAATGTTGGTACGAAACATTCATGGTCCCTCAGCTTCTCATATAGTGCCATCATCAGGTCATAATTTCAGTTTGTTCAATAATTTGGTTTAAGTTGATGACACAGCTGTCGAACTAAAGACATTCACTGTACTTTGTGTTTAGTGCTAATTAGCAGATGTTAGCATGCTAACACAGTATAAACTAATGTGGTAAACATGGTAAACATTATACGTGATAGTTTCTTAGCATTGTCATTGTGAGCATGTTAGGATGCTGATACACTAAACTGTGACCCTGAACATGTTGAACATTATAGGCCTACCTGCTGAACAACAGCATGGTAGCATTGTAACCGTGAATATGTTAGCATACTAAGGGGTCATCCCTATGTTCCCCAGGTCCTATGTTCACCGGTTGCAATGGCAACATAGGTCCCCTTTGGTGTAAAGCGGGGAACATAGGACCCTTTATCTAAAAAAGGGTCCTATGTTCCCCGCTTTTCCCCAAAAGGGTCCTATGTTCCCCAGGTCCTATGTTCCCTGGTTTTCCTAAAAAGGGTCCTATGTTCCCCGGTCACATACAAAGCGGGGAACATATAGGACCTGGGGAACATAGGTACGCTCCCCATACTAACACACCAAACTAAGATAGAGACACGCTAAACATTATACCTGCTCAACATCAGCATGTTAGCTAACCCTTAACCCTAACCCTAACAGACTAATGTGGTGAACAAGTTAAACTTTATTTCTGCGAAACAGTAGCATGTTGGCATTACGATAAACATTATAGCAACTAAACAAAAGCATGCTCGTATTGTGTATTAGCATGCTACTATCTTAACTAAAATGCTAAACACGATAACCATTAGGCCTATACCTACTAAACAACAGCACATCAGCAGGCTAAGCAACACTAAGATGATGAACATGATAAACAAGCATGTTAGTATTGTGTATTAGCATGCTAGCACACTAAACTTAGAGAGTGAACATTGTAAGTATTACACCTGCTAAACAGCATGTGTGCATGACGTTGAAATCATCATTGTGTCTAAATACACAGATCACTGAGCTGCTAGACTGTTAACCTTGTTTTTGTTGGTGTTTCACTCTCTACAATGCACACGTGTGTTTGTGTGCACACATGTGCTCCCCCATCCTTTTAACTCCACACCCTATTGATAACAATGCACATGGCTGCTCACATCATTAGTATTGATCCGTCTTTGTAAAATGGATTACGGGCGAGCCGACCTCCTGCCTCTGGAATCAGTCAGATGTACATATACGTTTTATTAACCTCACGATCTATTGAATAACAGACTATTTGTTTTATTTTTAAGTAGTTGTAAGGGAATGGAGGGCAAAGCAGAATAATGGATTAAATATAGGAGATGGTTTGTACTGAGAACACATAAATATACTGACTTGATTTATATGCACATAAAAAAATGAATTATTTTCCTGACATGATTTAAAAACATCAAGACAGAAATCTCTTGCAGGGTGGAAATTGTTCCCTGCTTGAAACCAGTTAAGATTAAGCACGCAGCCAATTACTGATAATAAACGAGTTAACACAATGTTCTTTCTTTGCCCAGCAGGAGCTGCTGGAACACCTCCTCTCTCCCAACGGTCAACACCATTCTCAAAGCATAAGAGGATTTTTTCCCCCCCATTCATTCCTCTAATTAATATTTTTGCTGAGTAATCAGCGTGTGTGGACACTGATCCATCTGTAGTCCATTAATAATGTATGAGGAGACAGTTACTGAAGATCAACAGGGATTTACAGTATTTCTGTGTCAGGAAGAGAGGCCTAATGTGCTCTGGGTATTTCTCTCCCTCATCTGATCAAACCAAACAGGCTGCTTCGATCCACAGATAATATCAAGTCATAATATCTGGAAATTTACATTGAAGATGGGGGAAATGCAGATTAATGTCCTTTATATTACTATTTAGAGTTAGTAATCTGTATAAAAGAAGAAAGTTTAAATCCATCCATCCATTTTCTAGTGCTTATCCAGGTCGCGGGGGTAAGCCATCCAATCCACAATGCACAGGACCCCTATGGCCTCTAATGCAGGTGGTGGGTCCACTGGAGCCTGACCAGGCACGTGGATAAAGACCTCCGACCACTAGGTGCTCACCGACAAGCCCCTTCAATCCAGCCTGGCTCCAGGGCAGGGTCCCAGTATACCTACCCAGGGCAACATATCTCGATTCCTTGATTTTCTTCCTATAGGTGTCTTTGGAATAGTCTGGCCCCTCACCCAGAACCAATTTACCTTGGGAGACCCTACCAGGGACAATTACCCCTGCGACACAGTTCCTACGATTACTTGAGCACTTAAACCCCTCCACCACAGCAAGGTGGCGATTCATGAGGGGGAGAAAGGTTAAATATGCAGCTTTATCAGACTCTTGAGAGGAGAGGCTTTCTGTACATTACACTACACTCCATTTGTCCCCTGTATCTCCATGTTGCGTAAAGGAGGACGTACTTCAACTGTGTCCCCCTCTGTCACACATATAGAAAGCTACTGCCCCCTACTGATGTTACATTAGATATCATAGCTTAGTGTAGACTCTTTGTTCACCATGTCAATGTACATTTAAAGAACACAGAGGACTGCTCTTTTTACATTTCATCTTTTAGAATCAAAAACCACAAGGAAAGTCTGCATAGACACAATGCCTTTTTCTTTTTTTTTTTTAACATGCATGTAATTTCCAAATATTTTCCTAGGAACTTTCCTGGAGAGGCACCAACTGTAGAAAAGAAGTAATTTTCAATTTAATTCCAAGTAGATGTTGCATTTTTATCTATTAGTCTTGGAAATTGCTCTCCATATATTTTGAAAAGTGTGTTTGTTTTTTCATTTTTGCTTGTAATCTATCAGCTACGCTAGGCGTTAATTAACTGATGTGTACAAATTGGATAATTGTTTTAATTAATTTATTTTTTTTTATATTTGAGAATTCCAGACCCATTAAACAAAGAATGTTCCAATCTAGCATGGTGTACATATTTCAATTTGACCAGAATTGGGACAGACAGTCTCTGAAGGTTATGTTAGTTGCTGAGTTGGTGCTACTGTGAATTATTAAAGGCCCCCACATTTGCTTCAGAAGCCTCAGTATTGTAATACTTAGTTTGGTGCACTAGAAAAAGCTAAACTTCGGTTCAAATTGCTTTTCTGGCACAGTATCCATTGGGAGTAACTCAGAAATTCTTAAACACTTACATAAAGTGGTTTTGAGAATATTACATTTCAAGTGTTGTTCTGCATTTCTAATATGATTACTGCGAGTAGTACATACTATATGATGCGTTTTATACTGGGGTTTTTTTTGTATGTGAGGAGAAACAAATGAAAAAATAAAGAGAATAATTTATAATTCCATTTTATTTTCAGTATTACGCAACATTAGAAGTATAAATATCTGTTTTAATATACAACATCTATGACATCCATAGAGCTTTCCTTGGGCAAAATACAAAACTCAAAACACTTTTATTGCACATATTCTAAAAGACAAACCATCATAAGCAAGTTCATCTAATACTAGTTTTGCACAGAGGAAGAAAGAAAAAAGAAACCGAAAAGACAAGCAGACAAAGAAGAACCTGACGTATGTAAAGACATTGATTACTGCACAAACAAATGTTCTTATTAAACATCATCCTGGTGGCGAAGGAGCAGAGCCTCACACGACTATAAACAACATCATCTGTGACACAGAACATAGATTTGGCAAATCAACAATATACAAAATATACATCCATGATGCTTTGTAAACAAACATTGAATGTGCTTTGAGGATTTAAATGTCTTTCGTCACAGGAGGAGAAAAAAAAAAGGATGTGGGAGGAGAGAGAGGGGGGATTTTAATAAATTCATTCAAATCATAAGTGTTGGATTCATAAACCACTTTCAGTTCCAGATCCTCCGTTACTCACCTTCTGAACTGAATATTGGCAAACATTAAGGTGCATTTGTTCTCTCACAATACATTAGCGATACATTTACAATATCTAATGCAGGTAAACATCAGATTCTTTTAACATTAAAATCTCTGCTGTCAATCTTGTGTTTCGCTTTTCATTCTTAGATACAGTATGGAACATTTAGATATATGCTGTGTCAGGTTAAATGAAGTGTTTTCTCTTCAACATATATGTAGTAGACAAGATTACTGTTTCTTCTTTTTTTTTCTTTTATAGCCGGTACAACAGAGCAAATACTGCTACTACTAGTGTCCTAGGCTACTTTCTGGTTGTCATTTAGGGTTTTGCAATTTAAAGGCATCTACAGTATAGAAACGTGTGTCGGTGTGTGTAAATAGCAAGAAGTGAGTGTGGATATATGACAGCCTATATGTATAGTACCAAGTATTTGCACACTAACATCAAATTTATGTTGTGGACAAACAATCCTTGTAAAATCTTTGCCCATATGAAGCTTGAAGCCGGCTGCTGCTCATTCCGAGTCCCAAACACAAACACATGACTGTAACAACAGCGACAGTGAAGCGCTTTGGGTACTCCAACCCTTTTTAGACCGCATCTCCCTCACATGATTGATCGTACATCCCGACTTGGACACGACCCGACATGATGCCTTTTTTTTTTTAGAAATCTCCTGCAGTAATTCCTCTCATTAATCAGACACATTATTCTGTATTTCACACAGTCATCATTCGACGTAGCCATCATCAACAATAAAGACATTCTTGGGAAACGCTGACAGCCCTCACAGTTTTGTTATATAATGCTACATTTTTTTTTAGAAATAGCCCAGTTACCCCCTCATGCCTTCTCGCCCCTCTCTTCAAGTTAATTTTGGAACATGTGGGAACATGTTAAAAGTCACAAAGAAGAGGACACCTTTGATGACGTACGTCGCGGTAGCTTACTTTAGACCACACAAGCAGAACGTGACACTCTTAATATCGAGCATACAAACATGACACTGCAAAATCTATACATATAATACAAACGACAATCATGTAAGCCCATGTATCCCCGTTTTACAATGTCATCATATTTACACCATATTGCATAAAAATCAAAAATATATGTACACATGTCAGAGGAATGTGAATAAACACCAAATCTTGCTAAGAACAGCAAGTTTTATTTCCCATAAATCTAAGGCCCCTTCACTAATTCATGATTTCTAGAACCGTAGTGTGATTCTGTTTTTATTGTTTTTTAGGTGAGAAGCACAGGACATAGTGCATTCCCTCTGTGTACCACTGCACAAAAACCCAACACAAAAGCAATCTGATCATACTGAACAGAAACAATACAACAGTTGCTAAGTTGCTGAGCAAAAATTTGTGTGGTCTACTGCATTAAAAGACTTCGACATCAGGTCCTCCGAGTGTAGAAGTAAGAGTGCAATTCAAAAATCATTTATGGCACTGACTCTACAGTACATCGCCACCTCTGTAAGGCTCCTCCCTATTGCCCCTGACATACTGATTGCACAAAGCATTCTGAAATGAACACAAAGAAAAACTTTCCAAACATTCACTTGATGTAAAACATCAGAGAATTATCAGCACACGATTGCCTACATTCAGACCTAGAAACATTGATGTGTTGTAAGTAATCCTATGAAACACACACACACACACACACACACTCCTTCCTCTCTATCAGCATGTAACAGCTTTCCCGGTCCTCTAACAAAAAACAAAAAAAAGAAGGCATGATGATGCTTGCACAAATCATTTCTAACATTTTATTACACCTCTGAAGCGATAATGTTGGCTGCTATTTTCCCTCTTTTTTACTTTTTGTTGCTGGAACTACGAGGTGACTCCTTCTGCTGTTTGCACCTGCTGGTGTCTTTGTCTGAGCTGTCTTTGAGAGCAGAGGGAGAAGCCCTGGATGTTTCCCTTTTTGTGTTTTTCTGTGCAGACGTGACCTCTTGAGCTGGTTCTTTTTTCTTCCTCTCAGCCGGCTCCTTCCGGCCCGAGGTCGCCTGCTTGTCAGGAGTGGTGATCCGGGTTTCTGGGGCTTTGTGACTGTCTGGTTTGAGTGCTTCAGACTTGGGACTGTCCTTGGACACCTTGACTACAGATTCGCAGCTGGAGACTTTGCCTGAGGCGGCTCCACTGCTCGGTGAATGCGTTTCTTTTTTCGCTGCAGGTTTCGGCAGCACCGGTGGTGGATCGGGCTGGGAGGAAACATTTGACGCTGGCAGAGTCTCCTTCCTGAGCTGCTGCTGAGGTGAAGCAACGTCTTTTGGTTTTGAGTCACGATGGTCTTTAAGGACTGCTGCTTGGTTTTTGGGTGAGGAGTCTTTAGGTTTGGCATCGAGACTCTGTTTAATAACTGGTGGCGCTACAGCCGGCTTTAGAGTTGACGATGTGACAGTTTTAGGAGGGACAGATTTTGGCTTTGAGTCTGTGCTGTCTTTTACTGCATGAGTTGAAATTGCTACAGAACCTTTGGGCTGGGTTTTGCTTTGCTTCACGTCAGCATTAGTGGGCGAATGTGTCGGCTGCCCAGATTCTTGGTGCTTTATGTCAGCTCCAGCCGACGGCAGCGAGGCTTCTTTCCGTTTGGCGTCATGGGTTGACTGAACGTTTGAAGTTGCGTGCGCAGATTCCTTGGGCAGGTCTCTCTGTTTTGAATTTGGACTTCCCTTGACGACGGGGACGGGAGGAACTGTGCTGTGAGATTTCACTTCTAGTGTTTTCGTCTCCTTCTCTGTCTTCACACATGTGGGTGGTGCAGGTTGTGGGTCAGGCCTTGACTTACTTTTGGGACTCAAAACATTTTCATTTGTAGTTGCTGAAGCTAAACTTTTGACTTTAGCTGAAGGGACCACAGTGTTTTGTTTCGTGCTGATAACAGTGTCTTCTTTCTTAGACGTGCATATTTCTGAATCAGAAGATTTGTGTTGTGCTTTTACAGCTGGATAGCTTTTTGACAGCTGCTCTGAATCTTTCACATTGCCTGTATTCTTTGTCTTTGGTGATATGGGAACTTTCCTCTGCAACAATATGCTGCTGTCCTCTGCTGCACCAGCAGACACAGTGTTATCCTTTTTGTTCATGCTCAGTGTGACTTCTGTGATGATATTTAATGATGTGTTCTCAGTAGAAACTTCTCTCTGCTGCCCCACTTTTGCAACCGTAGCACATGTGTTGATTTCCTTCTTAGCGCCTGAGCTGCCTGGATCTCTGTTAGATTGCACATTGTCCTTACTAACAGATGTTTTACAGCAGTCCTGACTTTCTGATTTCAAACTGCTAGATTTATTGTCACGTACGGAGCCAACTGCTGATGCTGTGATAGAAACTTGGGGTTCTGTATTTGCAGAGCAGATGTTAAACTGTTGCTGTTTTGAAAACACATTCTCTGGAACCTGTGCAGAGTCTTTCTGTACATTCACTTTAGAAACAGAGGTCATGTTTGAGTTCTGTGCAGCAGCTATTCTTTTCTCACAGCTCTGGACCTGACCTGTATCCAAACCAGAGTTTACACTCGGCCTCGGTGCTACAGGTAACGGCTGGTTGGCAGCTGCAGCTGGACTCTCTACTGGTGTAGGTGCAGGGGAAGTTTTTATGTCATCCTGCAGCTTTGCTGAAGTCAAAGAGACTACTGTCTTGGAGCTGTCAGTGCTCTGTGATGTAGTGTGTGGTGTGACTTCCTGCTGCTCCACTTCATCCTCCTGATCTTCGTTGCTCACTTCCCGTATGGAGGGTGTTTTTCCACATGAGGAGAAGTGGGAGCTGTGTCGAGGGCCTCTGTGGTCATGAGCCAGGGATGAACTAGCTTTCACAACCGTCCTGCTCTCTGGTTTAATAGTAAATGTTGACGCCTCCACTTTGCTGCTTGAGCCCTTTAATGATTCTCCTCCAAGTCTATCTTGTGTTTTCTCACCACTTGCACTGGTTTTAATTTCTGTGGCTGCATTATTTGACTGCTCTTTGGAGATGCTATTTAGAGAAGAAACAGCTTCAGGGTTTAGAGAATAAGTCAGGGGGCTCTTCATCTTGTCTGTAGTTTTTAGTTGGGGGATGGTTATCTGTCTCTCCATGGGGCTCTGAAGCCACATTGGAGGACTCACAGACACAGTGTCGCTTGTGTTCTCTGCCATCTTGGATAAACAGGTTTCTGTTTTGGAGACTCTGGGCCCTGAGAGCAGACCGATATCCAGGGTGCCCTCTAGGGGTTTCAGGGAGGAGACATGGCGCCCTTCAAGTTTGTATTCAGATGATGTTTTTCTGAGCGGAGACTCTGCAGAGGAGATGAGCTGGAGTTTTTCCACAGCGCTCTCTCCTCTCCCAGAGAACAGCTTGGGGGCCAGACCCTCAGGGCTGGAGTGAACGCTCCCCAGTCCAGCCTTCATGTGCTCGTGAGAGATGGCCGTGTCCAGCTGGAGGCTCTTCGACCTGGTGGAGCCAAAGTGCAGGTTCTCATGGAGGCCAGAAGACAGCCGACACATGCAGTCCTCTCGCTCTTCGAATGACAACCTCTTTCTAGTGAACTCGATGCTGGGAGCTTTGAAGTCCAACCTGTCTGGCTTCATGTTGTCCTTCCCCTGCCGTGAGTGCTGCCACTCTGGGTGAATAGAGCAGAGAGCAGATCGGAGGCCTCCTTCACTTTCACTGCTGCCCCCTGATGGTTCAGTGATGCCCTCAGAGACACGTGTGTTTAGTTTTTTATACAAGACATCTTTAAGAGTTGTGCTAACAGCTTTGGCCTCTAGAGGGCCGGACTCTGGGCTGCTCTGGGTTTTATTTTGGTTTCGGATCAGAAAGC
The DNA here is from genome assembly GCA_900302755.1 of Chromis chromis. Lineage (NCBI taxonomy): Eukaryota > Metazoa > Chordata > Actinopteri > Pomacentridae > Chromis > Chromis chromis. The sequence continues at coordinate 11,236 of OMNN01102398.1, forward strand.
CTTCATCCCTGTCATCACCACACAAAGATGATGAATCAGCTTCATGCAGGGCATCTTGCTTCTGCAGAGACTCTCTCCTCTCTGACCAGTCCTGTCTCTTTACAACCATCTTGGACTTCAGTTTTTCTTTGTCGAGCTCCTCAATAGACTCCTGCCGGCCCATCTTGCGACTGATGGGCCTCTTTAAGCAGCCCTGCTCCACAGGTCGTATGCGGGTGATTGGCAGTGGCTCACTGGCTGTTTCATCCACACTCTGCAGGACCGTGTAATCCCGCTCCCCCGTCCTCAGCTCCTCATCCTGAACCTCCTCCTGGGTCACTTCCAAGCTGTGTTTTCTGGAGCACAGGTGCTTCTTATCTCCTGTGTAAGAGGGGGACAGCTTCTCCTCAGACTGCACACGTTTCAGGAGGGGAGATCGAGGCGGCTCAGCGCTTTTGGGGCGGACAATGTGGCGCACGATTGTGGGAGGGGAATGTATCTTGGCTGGGAAAGCTTGCGTGGTCTTGGAAATTGTGACAGAGTGTCCACTGAGGAGGGGAGAGGGCGAGCGCTGAGGAGAGGTCGGCTGGGGGGTAGGTGAAGGTGTGCGAGCCAAAGGAGAGAGGGGGATGCTGCCGGCAGACTTGCGACGTCCCTGACGGAGTCTTTGACCGGGCAGTTTGGGGCCGAGGCCGTGGAGGGTGCTGGGACGGATGTGGCCTGAGCCTGCAGGGGAGTTTGGAGCGCTGGAGCTGGGAGAGCTGCTCTGGGAGGAGTTCCCACCTGGAAGCACAAAACAAGAATAGAAATGAGCAATTAAGAGTAATTATTTCAAACTATCATCAGAATAAGGAAAAATCTCCACCTGACTGGGTGAAATCTGGTGCGGGGCGGAAGGCGGCAGTAGGGGAACGAGGGGAGAGACTGTGGGTGGGGGAGCCAGGGAGACTCTCACCAGATGACAGAGAGTGGTTGAGAGATGAGAAACTGCGACTCGTGTGCAGAAGAGGAGAAGGCTGCATGGCAAAACGTCTGAAAAGGGAGCGTCGCCTGCAAAACATAAAGAGAGATAAGAAAAAAGAAATGAGTCCACTGTGACATTCCCGGCTTATGACACCTTGTTAAAAAAGAAAGAAAATAAAGAATACAGCAAACAATACTAAACATGTGCAGATGTAACTTCCAGGTTCCTTTAAAGATAACTTTTAAAGGCACGTTATCTTTAGAAAAATAAAAATCACCAAAACTAGACCTCTCATCAGAGCCAGAAACTGTAAAAACAGAGAGAATAAGCAGATTTTCTACTTTCAGACAGTCCCTGATCCCTGAAAATTTATCTAAATCTCAGCATAAAACCATGATATTTAATCAAAATCACTTTAATCTACGAATCCCATTTAAAATTGGCAAAACATATTTTTTTCCTCTAACCAGATTCTGTTAAAAAAAAAAATCTACCATCCTCACCACAACAGTGAAGCTATTAGTGAATAAGCTGCAACAAACAGAACATGACAAAAATGAAGAGACTTTTCCAATGAACTTGGCTTAACTGCAGGCTGCGTTTACACTCATCAAGAGTAAAGTATAGAAAAAACAAGTAGTAGTGTTAGTAGTAAAATATTAACAGCATGTCAAGCCTTTTCCCAGTATTGGTAACACCTATGGAACACTTGGAAAAAATGTTGTACATGTTAATTCCAGTTTTTAAATTTTTTGTAAATCAAATAATCAAAGAAATTCTACCTTTGTTGTTTTTTTAGGATTCATATCATTTTTACTTAATATAAGACATTTTGGAGTTCTTTCTGCTTTTAGTCATGGTTGTGCTGTTTCCATAGAAGTGCAGGACTTTACATTACAGTGAAAAATGAGTGTACAGTGAGTACAAATGTGACAGGTGTAAAAAAAAAATGCCCAGAAACTGCTTAGAGTTCAGAGGATTAACTGTTTTAAGATGCAAAACCACCCACTGATCCTCTAAGGCTATGACTCACATATTTAAATATTCCCTGAGTGTCGTCAGTCTGCCCTCTAGAGGCCAACAGGAAACTTAGATCATTCACTCACCTAGATTTTCTGCAGAGCTGCAGAAACAAAACTTCTGTGCTAACAGAAAGAAGTATAAGGGCAGGAATTCTCCCCTGTGGTTCTCCTTAGCTTTTAGGGGGTTAGTATAGAAACTGGAACCAGACTTTGGGTGAAGTGAGTCCTATATTAGTACAAAGTCCTGCCCTTTTCCATACTTGTAACTCCCTTATTATCTGGCTATAAGTTATGCATTTTGTGGTGGTTATATTTAGGAAAAAATAAGCAATAACAAGCAGTAATGCAGTTATAAGCAGTTATAACTTCTCGTGTGAAGCATCTTTGTAATATAACATTTTATATGTAATATAATATTAAGTTGCAATTTGACCAATATACATTTATATTTACAGAGGTGAAAAGTAAGTAAGTGGATTTACTTCAACACAACTTGGACTTTACTTGAGTTTTATGCTACTTTATATTTCCACTACAGTTCAGCTCCACTAAGCAGGGATTCTTCCCTCTAAACTCCTCACATGGTTTCATCTCAATAAATGGTCACACGATCCAGTATCTCAGCAAAAATCAAAGGTTAGAGATAAAATGAGGACAGATTTTTGTATCAGAACTTTGTTGTTTCTTCTTTTCATCTTCTATTAATCGTGTGATGAGTGCTAAGATTTATTAGATTTACTTTAGTGATACTTTAACTACATTTAGCTACTAATACTTATGTACTCTTACTTATGTTTTTTCCTGCAGGGCTTTAACTTGTATTGTAGTATTTGTACATTGCTGTATCAGTACTTTTAGTTAAGTAAATGATATGAATACTACTTCTTTGATACCGTTTTTCCATTCATTCACTCTCATGGCCGATGAGGCCACAAGATGAAGCTGAAAACTTCAGTGTGTTTCCATACATTTTAAACCCATTTATATACAGCTTTAAACATTATTATTACATATCATTGCAGCAATCTCACATTGTGTTAACAGTCATTCATTCTATGGGTACAACTACTAAAACGTACAGACAGTACTGCATATAAATGCTAATAGAAGAGGGTTAAAATAAACTCACATCATATTAGTTTCTTTGGAAGATTTGTACCTTTCTGGCGTCTTCTCCTTCTTGGGCTTTTTGCCACATCTGACCATCTTGCTCCTGTAGCTGTTCCTCCTGGCTGGACCCGTTTTTATAGAAGTGTTTTCAAAGGGGGTTGTAGAGATGGCCACTTTGCTGCCACTCTGAAAAGGAAGGACAAAATGTTGGTGTCAGCAAGTCGGCATATTTGAAAATCCAAAATACTGCATATACTGCCTTTATCACTGTGGTTTATATAAACCCTTCAAAAAATCTAAACAGAGATTCGACTGCAAGACTGTTCAATTTATTTTGACTTCACTTAATTGCAGACTGTGGTGGAACACAAGCTTTAATTTTTCCACTTTTAATATTAACACACAAGTTGCTGATGTTTAATGAATGTAAAACAAAATAATTAAGATGTAAACATCCACTGTTTAAAGATGAACACACTTTGTTAGTTACCTTGAGCAGGAGCTCCACCACCTCAGTGTGGACGAGACCATGTACTGGTTCTCCATTTACATGAGTAATGAGGTCTCCAGCTTTGAGTCCAGCTTTATGTGCAGGTCCGCCGTCTTCTACGTTCTAATAACAGACACAAGACACAATCATTATTATTATTATTATTATTCTCTTAATCCATTTCGCTTCACAGGACATTGAAAGTTTTAGACTACTTTCACATCTGTAATTTAGATAACTTTCGTCAGACCAAGGACAAACTGATTTTTTTGTTGCCTTTTAGTTGTGGTCCAGCTTCT
>OMNN01102398.1:30526-63906 GCA_900302755.1 Chromis chromis
CCTCATCACAGCCAACAAATGTATAGCTATGCATTGGAAAGATGTATTATCACCTACATTTGCTAGATGGACGACTGAACTAGCATCATGCATACCAAGTGAAAAGATTATGTACAATTTGAAGGGTAAACCTGCAGAGTTTCAAAAGATCTGGGGTGGCTTTCTAACATATGTGAACACGATGTCCACAATACAGTAATCTTTTTATATTTAAACAAGTATTATACTCCAATGTCATGTGATTGATAAGCATGTTTATTCAACAATTGGTACTGTACCTAGCTTGATTTTTACTGACTTCAGTTTTCTTTCCTAACTTTCTCTGTTGTTGTTAGCTTATTTTATGATATACTGAAGACCCCTTTTTATTGATTTATTATTATTATTATTTTTGATTGGTACACACTCTGTAGGAATGTATGGTCGGACCTGTAGGGGTGGGCTGAGTGGGAGGATGGGAGGGAGGGGTGGGCTGATCTGGTACTTATCAGTTATGTCTTTGTACATTGCCCTTTCATTCAGCTCTGGGGTTGTTATATGAAAAAAAAACAATAAAGATATTGTTGAAAAAAAAAGCCTGTTTTCTGCTTTTTGGGGTTTCCCTTTGCTTTACTGTGTTATATAGCTGTTTTTTTTTTTGTTTTTTTTTTTTTTTTTACATCAAAAAGGTCGGTAAACTTACAACACCCACAGTCCACACCAAAGAGAGCTATTTTATCCCACAGAAAATACTGCTTCTTACCTTCTTACCAGTTTTTTATGTTGCTTATTATTATATTTATACGTGTTACATGGTGATATACACCATGTAACACGTTTGCATAATGCTAGCAGCTAGTTTGGCTCTCAAAGTATAAGCAGCAGCCTCACAGTCTAGTTTTTGCTTGGGCTACGTCTCTCTGTTGGCCTACACTAAAACATCTGGAGTTCTGGTACGTAACCAGTGTTGGCTCACTTCAATTGGACCAGCTGACCAATCAGAGCAACCTGGGATTTTCAGGAGGGGGCTTTAAAGAGACAGGAGCTAAAACATAGCGTTTCACACACAAAGTGAGAAGAGGAGCTGCAGGAATACAAAATAAAGTGTTTTCAGCACAATAACATATTGCCAACATATTCTAGTAGAACTAAAACACAAAATTACAAACCTGTAGATGTGCAAAATATGGGCTCTTTAAGTTGATGTGGCAAACTTGTAAGCGAACAGTTGCATATTTACACATCAAGTAGACACATAAAAATGGAATAACTTGTTTGGAGTCATTTGCCATCTGGCAAATGTAAGTCTAATATTCACTCTCTACAGGCTGTCTTTACTTTCTCCTTGGGGAAATATCTGGCTCTTTAGCTGCTAAATGCTTCACTATTTGTCCATCTGCCATGAAGTGCTGAGTTCAGTGCATTTGTACAGCTTTTTATGTGAAAACAGCTGCCTGCTGCAGCTGGAAAAAAAGTTGAGAAAGCAGTGACAGTAAAAGTTGCAGGCGGGAAAGTAAAAGTAAAACCAAAAGAAAAAGTCCAGTGACCATTCTCTGTAGGCTCATCACCACAAGCCCTTCAGTCTGATACTGATTATAGATACTTGAACCTGCCTAAATATGAGAGAAACCTGGTCAAAATTTTGAAACAATGAAGACAAAGGTAGCTTATGTAATCTTTAGACTGTGGCACGTTTGAGTTGCTGATTTCAGAATAATCAGAATTAAGATTAAATGGGGCAGAAACCAGATGTGGCAACACAAACACCTATTTTGAAATCACCCAACCTGAACACAACTCATTATGTGTTTTCATTATATGTTTGAAAGTCCCAGTGAGTAAATTATAATACACATTTAATAATTTCTTAAAAAAAAAAAAAGAAAAGGCATTTACTAGCTTTTTAAAAATTTTACTTTGAACGAGTAAGACAAATCGTTAGACTGCTTAAAAATTAAGTTTAGAATTGAGTAATATATTTAAGGCGAGAGGAATTAAATACATTTTAAAAAAGGAACATATTTTAGATGCTGTTTAGAGATTAGAAACATACCAGACATTCCAGCAGTCGAGCGGGTCGGGCTATCACTATGAGGATCTTCTTTACCAGCTCTCTGATGAAGTTTACCTCCTCGCTCTCTGACCGCTCTGTGGACTACACAGACACCAAGCAGAGAAGATACAGGAAGACATTTAGAAGAATATTTTACATGCAATCCTATCAGTCAAAGTCAGGTATAACAAAATGGTAGAATTGACATCCTTTACTCCAGTTAATGCCTTTCATCTATCACACTTAAATTCAGGGCTCAACATCTGTTTTTCTAAATACCCAGTGATCTTTGAAAAAACTTAGAAGATAATCTGATGGTATTTCCAAATTAATTTAAGACTGATCTGTTGCATGATTAATAAGATTTTAACAAGTTGCACCTCCACTTATCTAGCCCAAACTATGATGGTGGCTGAAATGACAGGTGTAATTTGTCAAACTTTGTTGGCATTTAAAAAAAAAAAAAGAATGACTTGTAATTTCCCATTGCTTGAATTAGACAATATAGCCACAGCTTAACAAATGTGTTCAAATTGGTCTTGTTTGAGCTGCAAACCATAGGTGTACCTGCGCCGGAACTGTGCTCTGACACTTTATTCCTCCAAATGAGGAAATTTGCATTATCTGCTTGAAGTTAATATACATTTTTTAAGCACTAGAAGATGAGATCATCACTAAAGCGCATGTCAGGTAAGAAAACCAATTAAAAAAACACTTAGAGTTGTCGCACTGATGTTTAAGACCATCATGACTGAGTCACAATGTCAACTAATGATGCACTGAGAAACACGCAAAAAAACATTCCACCTTTAAAGTTGCCAGTGGGCTGCATTTAAGTGGCACAGAGAATTAAACATCAATATGTTAACTAGTACAGATGAAAAGGCAGCAAAATATCCTCATCTTTTTGGAACAGCTAAAAAGGTAACAGTAAGACAAAGAAATAACTTTAAACGTATTTGAAACCTTTACTTATGTGTTGGGTTCTATCTTTTCTCCTTGTGAAAGCGCTTCGAAATGTCTGTTGATGTGATTAAGTGCTTTACAAATAAAAGTTGATTGATTGATTGATTGACTTATGTGTGTATACCTCATCCATCACTATTAATGCTGCAGTCCATCACTGTTGAGGTCTAAAGTAGGGTTGCAACACATATATTTTTAAATATTAAATGGCTGAATTAGGCTGTTGGCTCATAGTCTGCCACATATTGTTCATTTGACTGATAATAAGATACTGTTTAGGCTGTTTTTGTGTAAATAAACAAGTTACAACATGAATACTTTATAAACTATACATATTGTCATCATGACTAAAGTCTAACATCTTACCATGTGGCCAGTTATAGTTCACTAATGTATGTAAACAGTGGTTGTATAACCTGAGAAATAAGCCACATCTTAACTGTGCACGCGCCTCAAAGGTGTATTTAAATAAACAGCACTACACCTCTGCAACAGAATCATATTTCATCCAGATGATCAGCTAAGCCTATTAGGACTCTAGAAATACCTTCAGAAGACCTTCTTAGTGGATATATATTTTCCCTAGAATAACATGCTTAGCACTGAGACTTAAATGCAATAGTAACACTTAGAGGAACATTCTGGGGTAAGGTCTTCCTGCTGTGAAGCGACACATTATTTGCACAGTTTCATGCAATTTTCTTTTAGAAAAACTGACACTTATTGGTGAACTGTCTTCCAAAAACATCTCTATGATTACTGAAGACACCACTTACCTCCAGAACAAGCCTCTCCAGTTTGTCAGTGAGCTCACAGAAGTAGCTGGAGGTGATGAGTCCTAAGCGGCTCTTCTCCAGACAGTCACGGGCCAGTTCAATTATCTGGTGGTGGGCAAAGCCGAGCACACCATCTGCCAAAGGGAGGACGCTCTCCGGAGAGCTGCTGCGGATGATCTCCTGAATCCTTTCCTCCATCTGAGCTGTGGCCTACAGTGAGAAGAGACAGAGCAAGTTTGGCAAAGTGAAAGAGAATTATTGGCCAAACACAGTGGTAGCAAACCCACTTCTGGTCCTTACCTTAGGAAACCGCTCCTTGTAGACGTGATTCATCATGATAATCTCATGGTCATAACACGAAGGAGATCTTCCAGGGCTGAAAAATGAATTAAACTCAGTAGGTGAGTGGCAGCAACACTTTTCAATGCTCTTTACTGTGTGAAAATATTGGGAGAGGAAATTAATACCTGAGACTGCGTGAGCGGGGTCGCATGGCCGTCGCTCTGCGGCATTCATCCCCGGAGATGCTCTCAGTGCAGAAGTGCTTGGAGAGGAAGTGCAGTTCGTCAGGCGTAGGCTGGAAGGGCAGCTGGTGCAGCTTCTCCTGTGATGAACAGGATGACTGGAAATGAAACAAATATATATTCAACATGAAAAGAAAAAGAAAGGAGATGCCGATTTTTTTTTCTATGTGGTTAAAAAAAAATTCCATGATACCCGAAAATCGTGTTGTTGGTTTTGGTTTTCTAGCAAAGAGCTAAATAAGGAGATAAACACCACTTTCATGTCTGTGTGTTGAATATGACACTGCTATTGGGAGACTGTTAGCTTAGCTTAGCATAATAAAAAGACTGTAAGCAGAGGGAAAGAGCTAACTTGGCTCAGTTTAAACGTTAAAAATAGGGAAATCACAAAATGTTCTTTTATACATTTTGGTTTTTGTAAAGACTAAAGATGTAATGTATTAACCTTCTGAACCCCAGGCAGTTTCTGGGCTGTTTTGACTCCTGCCACATTTTTACTCACTATGGGCTCATTTTTCACTGCACTATAAAGTTCTGCACCTCTAAGAAAACAACACAACCATGGTTAGAACTAGAGAGAACTTTTTTTTTTTTTTTTTTTAAGATTTATTTTTGGCCTTTTCCATGCCTTTATTAATAAATGGCCGAGGTTGGACTCGAAATCAGCACAGCCGCTACCCCTCAGCAAGTGGGTCACACGACATAACCGCTAGGCTATCAGGGCGCCCGCTAGAGAGAACTTTAAAAAATGTCTTTTGTGCAGCATAACAAAGTAATAATGGCATAAATAATAAAAAGAAAAAAACTAAGTTGAGTTTCTTTGATTATTTAGGCATCAACATGTACATTTTGTGTTCACAAAAAATTATGGCTCTATATACTACAGATAGTTACAGACAGCTAATTACAAAAGTTAATTATATTTAATGTTTAATTTGTTTCCATACTTTGTCTCCTATCTGCTTTGTGTAAACACAGCCTGGTTTAAGCCAAAAAGCTCCTTAATTTTTGTCATGTGTTGTGTATGTGTGTCAACTGTTGGTCACAGCTAAGTCTCTGATGGCTTCACGATTGTACTAACGAAAGCGGGTAATTTTGTTTTTTACACATTCTGGTTTGTGCAAATACTTTATTTTCAGAGAATTCTTAAATGAGACATGTAGATTAAAGTGATTTTGATGAATTATCACAACTCATGATTAGTTCAATCCCCATCTGAAAGTATAAAGTTCATTGATTCTTTTTGTTTTTACAGTTTGTGGCTTTTATGAATGGTGTGATTTTGGTGGTGGGCAGGTTTTGTTAACTTTGGACAAACCCAAGCTACCTGTTTCCCTCTGCTTAGAGTCTTTATGCTAAGCTAAGCTAATCAGCTGCTTACTCTAGTTTCATATTTAACAAATATATATGACAGTTGTATCAAACCTTTCATCTAATTCTTGGCAAGAGAGCGAGTATGTATGTTTCCCAAATGATCAGCTCAATCTAAATAATCATGTGTACTGTGGATTCTCAGTAACACATAAAATAGTGATAGATCTAACAAATAATAACAAAAAAATAACTTTAATAATAACTGGGCAACATAGCTGAGTGCTATTATTATTGTATTATGATTGCAGTGTATTAAACAGATCTCATAGAGTCTGACCTTTACCAGACACAGAAAACTGTCATTGTTTCTTATACTACTTGACTCATGAGGTTTCACAAGAACATGCTTCCTTCAATAGATGGTGTGAATAGCAGGAAATGCACTAAATGACCAAACAAAATCACACAAAACAAAAACACAACATTAATGAAGGCCATTTACAAGCACACATTGTAATTCCTGTAAATGTGTGTTAGTGTGTGAACATGTATTGTCCAATGTGTGCAAGCTCCAACTGCTTCCTGTAAATGATGATGCTGATATACAGATGCAGAAAGAGGAAGCAGGCAGTCAGAAAGAGAGAAAAGGGGGAATGTATGTGTTTGTTGGTGCGCCTGGTTGTCCAAGTCATGTTTACTCTGAACAAATCTTTTGCCTCTCATACAGAGTTTGTTCACAAACACTCTCCATATGCGGCCTTAGTGTGTAGTTGCTAGTGAGCCACATGTAAACACACAAGCGAACAGAGCCACCACGACAAACAGTGAAGTCCAAATGAAAACCATCATTTGTTATTCATAGCGTCTTGCACAGATTCTTATCTACATTTTCATCGTCACAAATTTGGCATTTAGCACTGGATGATGAATCACTTTTGCCGTGATATCATAGTTTAACCCTTTTGAACCCCAAATAGCTTTTTACTCACTGTCAGCTCATTTTTCACTGCAATATAAAGTCCTGGCCAATTTTTAAAGATAATGTGCCTTTTAAAACTGCTGGTGGACTTTGGGTTTTAGAGGGTCAATCAACTGCCTCTAACAACCCATAAAAGTTAAACTACTGACTTAATCAGTTGTATTAGTGTTTGAAAAAATAAGGTGTTGGCTGTGTTTTTTTATTGTTCATTACAAAAAACATGAATCAACAAGGTGATGCCTCATATGTCAGTATCCTACAGATAGATGGAAGGTAGCTGGTCAGAAAACATGTGTAAATGACAGCTGGTTAACACAGGAGTCCTGTATGATGTTTAAACAGTTTAATGAGTCTGCTGAATTTCACGGTAACTGTACTTGAATATTACATTAAGAATTAGGGCTGCATGATTATGGACAAAATGATGACCATGATTATTTTGATCGATACTCAGACCACAAATATTCACTTTAATGGCCGAGTTCTGCTTTCACTTCCATGTTGTGCTACATTCCTGCTAACCTACAAATCTTTGCATCAAAATAAGCCTAAAAATTAACTTCTTTACTTGAATTTAGTAAAGTTTAACCCAAAATGCCTCACTAGCTGAACATCTGCTTATTGATAAACCCTATAATTTACTGATGTTCCCTAAACACCTCATATGCAGGCTGTGGTAGAAGGTAGCTATTCAGCTGTGCACAGAGAAGCCTCTAGTCTCCACAGGTGTGTGAACAAATATTACTATGAAAATAGTGAAATAAGGCATTTTAATTTCACATTTACCAAAGTTGAAATATATAATATATAGTAATTATTATAATATTGCAGTTGTCTTATTAATATAATTGTGAAAAGCCAAAATTGTAATCGTGATTAAGCTTTGATTAATTGTGCAGTCTTATTAAGAATACAACTAATGTAATATCTCTGAGAGCTTGTGTTTTTTTTCCATAGTTCACTGGGAATTTTTATAAATTACTTAGAGTGAATTCTATTAATTTTGTAACATGATAAATTTGGCAATATATTATAATATGGCTACATTATTCAGTACAATTACAAAATTTGCTCCTGGGTTCAGCTCTAAGGTCCTGAAATCTGTGATTGTGTTTAAGTGAAACTGATCAGGTGGACACATTTCTTGATACCAAATGGTGTGAGTGCACGAAGCTTACAGAGACGGTGGAGCTGGGTGTGTTGGTTCCATATCCAGAGGAGGGAAGAGAGGCCAACGACCAGCGGCGACCATCAGTCCTGTAGCACAACAGCAAAGATAATCACATGCACTGCATCACAGACTCAACACATCAACAATTATTAAAAAATACCAGTCAGAATACCATTTTCCATGTTTGTATTTAAAACATGTGAGATAGCTTTTTAAGTCCTAATGATCATATGGTTGTAGATGAATGGTGACCTTTCTCTGGTATTGTTTAATCCAATTAGTAGCTTTACACAGAAAATCAGAAATTAGAGAAACAACGAAACAGATGAATGTAGAACTAAAACTATATGCCAGAATGATGTAAAAGAAAACTTCAGGAGACAAACTAATGAAGGGGGTGTGAATATAAAGTGCACTTGTGACAAATGTAGGAAATGAATACTTAAGGGCAAACAGAAGCCTGACATGAAGTTACCTGTCTGCTCTGTGGCAGTGACTGTGGATTATAATAAAAAAATACAGAATTACATGATATCATGTTGAGAAATGGTATAAAATAAATATGTCACCGATGCTGGTAACAAGCTGTATATTTACATGTGTGCTGACAGAAAATATTCATGTATTTATGTTATGTATTCATGTGTTCATGTTTTAAACAATCTGGCTTGCTTTGGTCTTTACCGATTTATTAAGCTGAGAAAGTAAAGTACGGTCAGGTTACCTTCGTGCAAAGGAGAAATGAGCAGAGGCACTCGGAGAGAAATTTCTAGGACTGTCCTGTGGGCTTGTTCCTGTAAGAAAACACAGAAAATGGGATGAATTGACCAATTCAAAAGAGGAAAACAAACACAGTGTTGGCCGATATTCATTCTAAATAGTTTGGTTGGTGATCTCTATAAAAGCCAATTGGTTTCTGCCCATCCACTGACTCATCAATCCATTAAGTAAATGATTCAACATGGAAACACCATGACAAGACCAACACACAAAACTTCATAGTTCAATTTGTACCATAACTTTCCAAAATATACTCAGATACAGTGGAGGCCATAAATGTTCACTTTTAACTGTGATCTAACACAAATGTTCTCCCAAAATACTCATTTTTGGAAATTGTGTGAGAGCTCTTTAATGTAGTTTCTGAAGTAACAGATTTAAATCTAACATAGCCATCTTTGGATGATCCACAAAACATAACATCACAACAAATATTTAAACCAAACCAACTGCATGTAGAAGAGCTCTTCTGCTGTGGAAATCCTCTTAACCTCTGTCCTTCAAATCTTGAATACATGATGCTGTGTCCGTGTCAGAATTGGACAAAATCTAATGTTCCATAAGGAGGTTTCTCCGATAGATTCTCTTCCTACTGGCAACTATTACTCAGTTATTTAGAGTCACTGCCTGCTCGTGAAATATCACAGTAGAGTATGTTCTGGGTGCGTCTGCGATGTGCGAGTGCCGTGCTGCCTGTTTGTTAATTAATCGGCAACCAAGTAATTTTTTAAGAAACGAAAATCAGAATTACCTGATTCCAGGCTCCTTAATGTGAATGTACATTTTATCACCTGTTCCTTGTCCCATTATCAACATTTCCTAAAAATTTCATCAAAATCCGTTCATAACATTTTAAGTTATCTTGCTAACAAACAAACAGACATACAAACAAACAAACAGACAAACGCCGCTTCGCTTGGCGGAGGTAATAATGTCTACCATAACAGACCTTTAATTTGGACAGATTTTACTCCTCACACACAGTTTCACAGCATCCAGCTACCAATAGATTAATGCATCTTATCTGGACTGTAACTCCTAAACATCCACCCTTTTTATAGAACATTTGCCTATTTGGCATACCCAAATGGAAAAGTTAATTAGAGAACACCTTCTTGTCTTCTCAGTCCTCTAGTCTGAAAATGTGCTTGTTGAGCATGTGGCAAAAACACAACGTAAACAAGATGGAAAAATTTCATGGAAAACTCTTGTGATTCTTTTGTCCAAAGAACTTTTACAGACTAAAGGACTGCAAATAACGGCGGAACAAACCTTTATGATACTTCAAAGGTCACCAGTGTTTTTTGTGTCTTGTTTACCATGCTGGTAAATTTGAATAAGTTATACTTTGGCGCTCATGGTTTCCATAAATTGAACTGAGCAGGTATTGTTGAGAAGCTAACTGATCTATTTATATGTAACATTTGTATCTTTATGATCCAATGCGAAGCTGCTTTGAATTAGTTTAAACTGGTTACCAGCGACCTGGTGGTTGTTAAGAGGTGAAAGTGTCTCAACGTGATGGTGGTAATCATCAGTACTCCCACAGTAGGTGGCAGGTTTAGTCAAATGTTTTTTGATATCCTGCAGTAATCCATATGACATGGCATGATATTCATAACAGTCAGAAACAAGGTCAGCAAGCAGGCAAACTAAATCCACCCACCGCTGAAGGATCATTTTCACCACCACCATTTTCACTGAATGCATATTTTCCAGCTAAACAGACGGTTTGTTTGGCTCCATGTTAAATTTAATCTTCATCCCTGTGTGTCTTACCCACCTTCCACTTGCCAGTAGTAGTGAAACTGTATTCTTGGACCAACTTGTTTTGAAGAGCTTCATGATTTTCACACTGCATGCAGAGATGTGTCTGAATGTCACACGTGATGCCTGATGGAAGCGTTCGGTGCAGGTTAATACTCTCTTCTCACTGATCCTTAACGGTTGAACTTCTGAGAGATGGTGGTTTGCTTTGTAAATGTGATAGTTGTAAAGCTAGAAAAGCCTGACAGGCACAGAACTCATCAAAACCACCTTGATGTTGCTCTAAAAATTCAAGTGAGCAAGAAAGGCTGCTGCTAAAATGTAGTTCGACTTCGGGTAATTTACAGTAAAAATCCATGAAAAGTCTCTGTACACTTTATCAGACGCACAAGTATGAGGTTTCACAAGTAAGAATACACAAACCATAGAGGCAAACCCACACAAAATGTTAATGTTAATATGATAACATGATGAGGGTAATAAAAAGGTCGTATTCCAGCTGCAACTAAACCAAAGTCCAGATCAGTTGATGATTAACCAGTTGTGAAAGTAAAAGGACATTTTAAGGAGATTGAAAAAGCTCAACAGAACCTGTTTCCTGTCTTTGCAGTTTGTTCCAAAGAAGAAAAGCTTGATGAGCAAACACTCTACCCGCAAAAATGATTTGTTAAATCTAGGAATGATTAAATAAGAGTGGATTAGAAATGTTACAGTACATTTAGAAATGTTATTGAGGATTGTAGTCAGTGGAAAGACACCAGGACACACGTTATATGATCAAACTTCTTAGATCTCTTTTAGGGTTCATATGGTCCAAATGAAGACCTCCTGTTGCCATCATGGGTAGGAAAGATAACGGGGCACCACGTTGGTTGATTGTGGATGTTGCAACAGCAGAAACAGACCAGTTAAACTAAATAAACCCCTTAAAGAAAGTAATGACTTGATAATTTTGTGATTTTCGCCTCTCTCCGTCTGTTGTCACTGTGGTCTCGAGTTAAGTCCCGCCCACAGCAATATCTGATTGGTTAAGTGACATGAGTAACGGCTAATCAACACTGAAGGAATGCTGAAAAGTTCTCATTTAACTGAACATATCTAAAACATAAATAAGAAAAGACTTTTCAATAAAGCCTTGTGTTGGAGTTTGTGTTATTGTGAATTTTTGTAACAGGATTTTCATTTTCACTGCAAATTTATCAGTTATCAGTCTCCTTTATTACCAATAACCAGTATCCTATATGGCCCAGAAACAAACCTTATCGGTTGACCCCTACAAATAATATGTACCACACATTTTTTTACTAACTTGTACAGTCATTGAATCATACGCTACCATCTTCCTTTATGTTCCAATAATATGACAACATTTTCATTTGGGTGCAGAGAAGCCTGCTTTAAAATAAAGAATTAAATATGGTTCATCCCTCATAATTTTTGTTTACTTTTAAGAAACACATTAAACACTGATAGCTTCTCGCTCACTGTTGACTGACATTTAAAAGGACAAATAATTGTTGTATATATAAAGAAATATTCTTCTTTGTTTTTCTGTTTTGTAGCGTTCCTTTTATCTCTTACTGTTTTTGTTTACAGCTGGAGTGCACGACTTTTACATATAAATAAACATTTGCTATATTCAAGCTAATCAGTTCACATAGAGCTGGTTAAGCCTACCAGAGGCAGGTATTTCTGGTTGTATTTTGTAGGATACTGGCTTTTTAAAACTGGTTCCAGTGATGACATTTCCACACTGGTGTACTGGGAGCAATGACTGGTTTGCTAAAGCTGAGGAGGGAAGCAGCCATAGTGACTGGGATGGAGCGGGCTACAATAACTAGAAGTATGGCGGAAAAAACTAGGAAGCTTCCAAGAAAAGCACATGATGCTCTGGATAAAAAAAGAAACTCTGTGTTCAGAGAAAGGATAACAGGCTTAAAAGCTGTACACCATGAGCAGGTGTTGGCAGTGTTTGTGTAATTACTGTAACTGCCAGAAAGGGGAGACAAAAATTGTGGAGTTTTAATGGCTTGTTTCACAGTCGCTGTGGGCGGAGCTTCAGGTTTCACTCAAAATAGTGATGGCTGGAATTGTTATGGTGGAATAATGGATAATCCACTGACGAAAGTTAGCAGGGATTCTTTACTGCACGATCCAAATCCTTGGAAAAATCTGACATTTTCATTGTGGTAGGTTGCTGCCCAGAAAGTGTTTTTGTTGTTTCCTGTAAAGTTAATTTTGAAAACTGTAACATGCAGATAGCGGAAGGGGAGGAGAAAGCCAACTGTTAGCAGCAGCCGGTGGCAGGTTTATACTCGCCTACAAGCCTACAATCTATAGGAGAGATCTTTGTATACACTTTTAGCTTTCAACCTTTAATGCACAAGCTTTTTGTTTTTTTTCTCTGGATGCATGTATATCTGAGTCTCTTTACAAACATAGATTTCTTTATGTCTACTTTTTAGGTTTGTGAATAAATAAGTAAAAAAATAAACTATAAACTACCTTTTGACCTACATCTGTCACATGCTGATGAAAAGCTTCGGCCCACTGAACACTTTAGAAGTTGTGTTTTCACACCCATAGTGTAAAAAAAAAACAACCTACGATCCAACATTTGTCAGACATAATTACATCCCTCACTGAATATCTAATTAACCACAGGTTCCAATGCCATCACCTCCTGTGATGACAAAGATGGGCCTTTTCCATACTGAGGAACAATGGCAGAGCCACTGAACCTTGTTAGTGACGAATGTCACCTATTTAATTGCACTATAATCTTCATAACAGCCAGTTAAAGATGATAAGCTCTTCCTTTGGGAATGCACCTGAAGAGACTGACTGTTAGGAACATTGTCTGAGAGGAACAACAGGAAATATGAGAAGAGAATTCAGAGGAGAAACATCAAATCTCTGCAGAAACCTGCCTAATTATTGCATGTCACCAGTGTATACGCATCCGGTTCAATGACTGCACTGAAAAGATGTTTTTTCTTACCTTTGGTACCAATATTACGTCTGAGCCACAGTGTTAAGTCATCCCAGAGCTGAACGCACTCATTAGCCAGAACACTTTCTGAGCCTGAATCCATCTTGAAGACTGGGCTCCTTCGTTACAGACTAAACACTGCGAGTGGCGGCTCTGCTTTTGCTGACCAATGCCAGGAAATAAAACGCCCTGTGGTAAATGAGGCCTCCCCTCCCTCTGCTCCTGTGCATTTCCTCTCTGCAGGCCACCACTTCCTCACCCAAAACAATCACTGCCTTTTAATTTGCCACGGTACTATTAGATTCTAATCCAAACTGCACAGAACTGACCTGACAGAGACAAGAAAAATCTACAAAACAAACTTAGTCATTACTTTTGAATGCTTTGTTTTCTCTCACATGCATCCTTTATGTTACTGTCAGTCAGCAGTATTTAGTGTACACATGCATTTTAATCCATTTGTACACAGCATTATTGTATGAAGGTGCCAGATAACTTCTGTCATTTGAACACCGACATCTGCTGTTGTGAAGATTTTTTTTCCTGCATTGTTTTTCAAATGACTTCATTGCTTTTCTTTTTTTTGCATTACACAATGGACTGAATTCCTGTTGGAGAACATTGTGAATTAATGGCTCCTCCTCTATGCACCCAGTGAGTTTGTTTGCAATACTGTGGCAATGAGACAGAGCTCTCACATGACAGACACATGGACTGGACATACACTTACCTGTCAGGGATGAGAGAGGGGAGTGAGGTCGTGGTAAACCTGAAGACTGACCGCTTCCTATCAGGCTTTTTCTGTTGCTCGTCCTGCAGCTGTGAAACCACAGAGGTACATATTAGGCAGGAAAACAGACAAAACAAAACAGAAAGGTCAAAATAAAACAACGGGACAACACAAAAGAAAGACTTTTAGAAAGATAAGATTTTGAAGTTTTAGAGCTGAGGGGCTCTTCACATTTTAGTCTTGATATTAAGCCTTGCCTGAACATCTGAGGTCCTACACAGGACAATTTTCTTAATCCCACATTTGCAATATGTCTTTTAACTCCTGCCTGCATCTGCAAACAGTTTCACTGATTTTGTCTTTTCCAGTCCCACAGGGAAATCACATTATTTTATTGTGTTGTAGTATTAATGAAGAGATGTGGGTGCCCCGATAGTCTAATGGTTAAGTCACGTGACCCAAGTGCTAAGGCGTAACGGCTGTCCCGGGTTCGATTCCGGCGTTTCCTGCGTTTACCGCATGTCCTTCCCCACTCTCTCCCGTTTCAGACTCTATTCACTGTCCTATCTAATAAAGGCATAAAAGGCCAAAAATAAACCTTAAAAAAAAAAAAAAAAAGTGAATGAAGAGATGCATATAATTTTTAAAATGTCCACAGGGGTTATAAATACTGTAAAAATGGTATACTATAGATATTTTACTACTTGTTTTTGTTGTTTTCATACTTGTCTCCCATCTGCTCTGTATAAACACATCCTGCAGTTCAGCCAAAGGTGTCTGAATTTCAGTCATGTGACTAATTGAGTCCAGTTGAGCTCTTTGGCTGAAAAAGTGATTTTGATGGAATATCCTGATTTCAAGTTTTGATTTGGTTAAGTTTCCCACCCAAACAGCACGCCAGGTCTTTGCAAAAATAAATAATCAAAGAAATTCAACTTTTGTTGTTTATTTTGTTATGATTTAAAACTGTGTCATACTGGACAAAAGACATTCTGAGTTCTCTCTCCTTCTAGCCATGGTTGTGCAGTTTTCATATGCATGCAGGACTTTATACTGCAGTTACAAATAAGCCCACAGTGAGTAACAACGTGACAGGAACAGAAAACTCCCAGACACTTCTTGGGGTTCAGAGGGTTAAAAAATACAATTACTACTTTGCTTTCACAAAAATCTATTCTGACAGAATGTATGTTTGCAGTACCTAAATCATTTGTTGTGAGCCACATTATCCTTTCAGTTTAGCAAAACACGATTTCTCTGTAAACTTTAGATTGTGAATTTAACATTATTGTGAATGTAATGTGTCTGCAGACAGGCAGTATTTATTCCTACAAAGCAAAGAGAGCGACTCCCTCCCCCTTTCAGTTACACTCAGTACACATGTATTCCTGGCATAATGCTCTATTACAATGGCAAAACACGCCCTTATGATAATGTACTCCCCCTGATACAGAAGAATACAGTCAACAGTGGTGCATAGTGTTTTTACATTTGTTGGTCATGTTAATACAGTACTGTGACTCACAAGGAGCCATACTGATCAACAACATGTGACTCATAAATGAAGCCCAGTATCTAACCTTGAGAAAGACATGTAATATTTCAGTGTAAAAGCAACTTCAGTGTTTAATGTCCCGCTTAGTGCTGGATTTAAAATGTCAAATTAGTGGCTGTCAGTGGAAACACATAATGCCTGAAGAACATGAATTCACTTCAAGGTCAGAGACTCAATGACATCCTGTTACATAACCTCCTCAGAGATCTGAACCATTTTTTAGCTGTTATTCAATAACCGTTTTCTTCCTACTAATGAAACAAAACATATTTATTCTCCAGTTTTCTCTTTAGTGTTTGAATAATGAAGCAATAAATGAAGATGTTTTATTTAGAGCAGAAACACGGAGCTGCATGGCTAAAGGATAAAGTCCAGCGACAGAGATGCACAACAACAGAGACACAGTGTCAGTTAGTCACAGGTGCAGCTGTCTGTCTGTGTGTTGCAGCACACAGCGATCAGAATCACACGGGCTTCTGCAGTGATGTGGAAATGCACGAGCTGCCGGCCTTCATCTGTTTCTTAACGCTGCTGCAGAGCAGCTCCAACAGGTGCCACTGCAGAGCCCTTGGAGCCTCAATGTCACATCAGCAATAGTGAAGACCTATGCAACTTTTCACCACAGTTGATAATGATTTGCAGAAAAGTCTTAACACTTTCTCAAAAGACTAGATTTACTAAAGGCTTCTACAAAAACAAATAAGATCCTGAATGGTAGAGACTCACATTTTTATTGCAAGCATTTCCTTCAGCAGACAACTCAAAACTGAGCATGCTAAGCTTACAAATACATCGCACTGACAATACAGCACGATATATTGGAGACATCTGAGTTTTCTAGATGTAACTGTGACTTGGATGTTGAGGTGAACGTTTTAAAACGGTCATAAATATGACTCTTCAGTATGAGTTGAAAGCAACATACGACATTGGATTAGTGCAGCTTAAGGTTTTATTACTGGTAAATCAAGACTGAGGTGTTTGGAAAACCGATCAGTTTTCCATCATCCATGTGCCTGTGACAGATCATTCTGATTCAGGAGTTAACATCACTACATGAATGGCACTGTCAACTACTTTATTTAGTAGCCCTTAGACTAATTTTTAGTAGCAGTAGTTTTTAGTGACACCCTATTTATTCTTTGTGCATTGACAGTTAGCTGCACCACTATTCCTAAGTTATATATTGTTCATATTATACTTGCTAGCTATTTTTGAAACCCAGGGAAACAGGAGGTTTGCCTGAAAAACATTTTACAAACTATTACATACAGTATACTGTATTCTAATAAAAGATTCAAAAATACTACAGAAGCTATTTTCTGTCTACTTGAGGTGTAATTTTATTGATGTCTCGTTTTATTAATAAACTCATCATGAAGTGTTGAATAGGCCTATGAGTGACTATTTTTGCTTATGTTGGTTTTAATTACCTACAGTTGCATTGATTATCTGGGGCAATACTGATTGTTAAAATAACAATTTAGGCAATAGTCGATGCCCATAACTGTTTTTGTGTGTGTGTTTTTGTCATTTATTTCCCCTTACATGCCAGGGAAACAACAAAATCTTATTTATAAAAGGGTTTTTCATCCCTGAATTATACCTGTGCACAAAAACAATCACACAAATTCATGAAATAACCTTTTCTTAACACAATAGAGATTCTTTTCATAAAAAAAACAGTTTCAAAGACTTTTTAGACTTTTTTAGTAATTAAACACAACATTTTGCCGACGCAAAATGAATGCAACACAACAGATAAATATCAGCCACGGGTAGCTAGTAGCAGCCAACAAGGCAAATATGTGATGTACTGGTGTATCTCTACCTACAATTTCCCAAATTTCCCAAATTTGATATTTCAATTTTACCGTAACACCTAAAATAAGTTCGGACACAGAAGGAAGCCTTGTTAAATGTTAAATGCTGAGCAATTATCTACTTACTAATGTCTAATATGATGATGAACAGATGATGAAGAAGTGCACAAGGACCAAACATTAACCAATTAGTGTTTACTACACCCCAACATTCTCATTATTATTAAGGAAAGGATGCTTTTGATGATGCTTAACCCCCTCAACTCCAGCAGTTTCTGGTTGTTTTTTGCTCCGGTCACATTTTTACTCATTGTGGGCTCATTTTTTACTGCAATATAAAGTCCTGTACCTCCATGGAAACAGCTCAACCATGGCCAGAATGAGACAGAACTTAGATATATCTTGCCTACAGTATGACACAATTGCAATGCCATAAATCATTAAAAAATTATAATTTTTTTGGATTATTCATTTATTTCACAAACAGAGAAAAAAAACTGAAATCAATATGAAATATCTCGATTTTAGGCTCCTGCTATTTGGGTGTTCAAGAAAGCAAGGATGATGAGGCACATGTGAGTAATTTACTGCATTTCAAGCTAAATATGATGTGACGTGCAAAAAAAAGGATTTAACCTGCAGGATATTGATCTTTCATGGTGGGAGTTTTGCATTTAATTGAATCAATAATCTTGTATAATGTAATGTAGAAGCATAGCAGTAAAAGATTAAAAATGTGTCCTCAATTTAGTGGATTTCTCTCAGAAAAAAAAAAGGATTTTCTATCTGACTGTACCAGAGGGTAAACCAAAGTCAAGTGTAATAAAATATGACAAATTCAAAGGCCCTGGGGCCAGCCATCACCTTCACCTGTTCAAGCACCTGCTAAGACAGCACACTAGTGTAGAATCATAAGCTGCTTGTAGTTCCCTGGAGTTCGACTTCTGCACCCAAAATCCAAATTTATCTCCCGAAATCAGAAGGGAAACCCTGTTCTGACAGAAATCCCAGTCATCCTTGTTTACTCAAGTGGATTCTAGGACTAACCCTGCAATCAGGAGTGTGGACACATGCCATGAATCATTTATCATGATGGGGAGGGAGTGAATAATATCTGGTACACAGGTGCTCAGTCAAAGAGGATCACATTTAACGAGATCTATTTATACCCTCTCACTGTGGATTAGGCCAAGAGAATGCCACACTGCTGCCCAATCAACCCTCTTGTTGCCTTACTCTCACTCCCCATCCCAGTGTTTTGTATCATCACGACCCCCACTACAGAGCTGAGTGCCACTCATGGAGACATTAAAATGCCCTCTGAACCTCAAAGCTCACCAGCAGGTTTGAAAGGCAAGTTATCTTTAAAAAGCTGCCAAAATGACACCATTTATCATTTATCAGAGCCAGAGACTGGGAAAATCAGAGACAGGCCTTTCAACTGGGACACTGAACCAAACCTAAGCTTAAAATGATGATATTTCATCAAGATCACTTTAATGTATCTGTCTCGTTTAATAATTAGCCAAAAATAAACAGTTTTCAGTAAGCAGATCCGTTAAAATTAAAAATTGTATTTTATATTTTTTAAACTGTGTCACTTGGCACAACCAAGAATACATTTGTGATCCAACAGTTACGTGGTAAAAAATTAAGGATTTTATGGGTAAACTGCAGGCTGTGTTTACACGGAGTAGAGGGGAAACAAGAATGGAAACAAATTAAAAATGTAAGTAGTAAAATATCTGTATTGTGTCGAGTCTCCATTGTTTTCCCAGTGTTGGTAACACCTGTGATGGACATGTTGATTCCAGGATTTCTCAAATTCTGCAAAATAAAAAAATCAAACAAATTCAACTTTTGTTTGTTTTTATGATTTATGGCATTATAACTGTGTTATGCTGCAGTAAAGATGTTTTTTCAGTGCTTTCTACTTCTAGTCATGGTTGTGCTGCTTCCATAGAGGTGCAGGACTTTACACTGCAGCAAAAAATGAGCCCACAGCGAATAAAAATGTGACAGGAACAACAACAACAAAAAAACAGCCAGAAACTGCTTGGAGTTCAGAGTTAAAATGAATTCTTCTGCTTTACTTTACAAAAACACTGCCACAGGTTATGATGGCACGGCGGACGTCTTCTTCACGTGATGCTAAGCTGAGCTTTGGTACAGGCACCTCTGCGGCCACAGCGAGGGTGGAGAAATCATGTTGGTATAGAAGAAGCTTTAAAGGGGGGGATAAAGGAGCCCTGGGCGAAGATGATAGGGAGAAAGTAGGCCAGTGTTTGTGCTGTACTGCAGATGTGTGAGATTCCTGGAACGGATCCATATGAGGTTTAACAGTCTCGGTTACATGCAAAAGCCTCAACCTCATCAAACCATTGTTGTGTTACACACAGGCACAGCTACAAAACCTCTTTTTCAACAACTAAAAATACGCTGTGAAGGTGTTCATCAAAGTTAGCGATACTTTGCATATCAGAGCTCGTTTTATTTTTGCCTAGATTCATTTTACAGTAACCTACATTACTCCAACACAAAGTAATCTCAATCTGTCAAAAACAATTTCTAAGATTTCAGCTTGGTTACTTATTTGGGCTACAGGAAAAGGCAAAAATAGATAAAAAACCCTTTGATTTGCACGGTTCTGAATCCAGATGAATCTGAAATGTCTGATCCTGACCCGTGTCAACAAAAAGCCATGATTAATCTTTTTTACTTCTGAGAGTTTTGCTCCCTCGTCACAGCTGTCAGGTGAGCTGACAAAGCGCAATGACACATAAATTGCTGCTGTGCGCTGACAAACCCAAATTCAAAGTCAGACATATGACACACAGTGGTCTATTAATAGTATTTAAAAAACTTGCTGCTTGGGTAAAAAGCATGGCAGCTCATTTTTGTAGCCACTGAGGACAGCTGTTTTCTTTAAGCTACTGAGGATGTACAGTATTGGATCGAGACTTAGCGTCGACAAATCTCTTGTTTTGTGAGGATTTATATTTCCACATACAGAACATGACAATTTAACTTCGTGCCAAATGGCAGTATTGTCAGGTTGCACCAAATTACAAATTACAGTAGCTGACTGTATCTCTGACATTTTGGCTTCTAGGATACAGATGTATTAGCTGCCTTATTGCTGAATGTACAGTGTTTTGATTGAAGTGAGCCGACATCAAAACATTGTGATGATACGTTGGAAAGAGGATGATATTCTAATAACATTAAGTAACATGAAATAAAAGGTTTTCTACATGCAAAGCAAATTTCATAGTTTATAGAGTCACTAGTCATCTGTAATTAAACTTCCTATCTGTTCCCAATATCTGCATTGATTTGATAATATTCACAGCACTTCAGCATTTTATTCATAAAGACACAGTATACAAACATGGCTGTGATCTCTGAGACAGTCATTACTGTTCCAGTTGTCAATATCTACTAAATCTGACAGGGATTTTCAAATGAAAATAATATTTATGCACTGATGCAAGATGTCCAGAAACTGCCAGTATTTTGCGTTAAGCTGTTCTACGCTATAAAATAGGTCACAACAGGGATTAAAAATGAATATGAGTATATGGGCTTCACCAATTCTGTAGCCCCATCATATACAAAAACTGGGATCAAGGGGCTTAGCTATAAACCAGTTTCTACACACTCTAAATCCCATAAAGCAGCGAAACATGTTTAATTCAGCGACACTGGGAATGTTCAAAAAGTCAAAGGAAATATACGGTAATAAATGAAATCACAACCTTTTCTAGGAGTCGACGAAACAACATAACAATTTCTTGGTTTAGGAAACTGTAAAAACAACAATCAGTAACAGAAATTTTAGAACAATCAGCATTTCCACTTTCCTGCTGTTAATTAATGGGGATGGCACAGAGGAAAGCACACATCCTGTGCAAGGAACATGAGACTGCCTCTACAACAAACATTCAATTACTATCTGACTCACAAAGCAAATAATACACAATAGGCGAGAAGGGAACACCCAGCCTCTTATTCACGCTGGCCTAATAAATCAGCTCAGATGACCGAATGTAAACACCAGGAAAAACATCTGTGCTGTCACTCACATGGACAGAAACTACAAGTAAAGTCACCTGTGTGGTCAGAAACATGACCTTTTTTTTTACTCTGTACAGGCTAATTGCTGCGTCTGACTTCAATATAAGAAGACTGACATTGCATAAAAGAAAGTACGGCACTACTTCAAACTGTTTCAAACGATACCTTTTCGACCGGCGCAGGCGAGCTCCACTGAAGAAATGTGGCATGTTAAAGTTGGACAGTACCGTCCAGAGACTAGAATCTGACATTGTGTCCAAGTCATGCCAGAGCGGGAGATGTACGGGGGGCTTCTGAAGGCCTGATGAGGAAAAGCGACGACTGTCAGGGTTCAGGAGGTTGCGACCCCCAGAGCAGTCCTGACAAGTGCTTTCCTTAGGTCCAAACTTCCTCTGCACAGGCACATCTGCAGCCAGCTGCGGCATAAACACACCGGCAGGGAGGACGCACTGTCCTCCTCTGTCCTCAAACAAAAAAGTAATCCGGGGAGAATCCTGAAAGGCACACAGAGTGTGTGATCCAGGTCAGGTGTTGACAGCCTCCACTGTTGCAGGGATATGACACCTAATACCAGCTGACTTTGTGTTTGCCCGTCTCAATGCGACTGTGCTCCGTATCCCAAACACTCCCCCTGCTCCCTTCGCTCAACATGCTTCATATCATGTAACAGGCATCTACCACTTCACATCGTGTGAAGGGGGGGTTGTGAGACAGAGGGCTACTGCATCATCAGCAGATGCTGCTGTGCACTCGCTGCTTTCGCAAACTGGCACCCCTCCAGACGTCCGGTGGGTCAGTGTATTAAGCAGGACCTATTTGAAATGGAAATACTGTGTTTTTGGATGGATTCATCTGCCACTGCATAAATTCTTCCCTTAGCTGTTCCCTGCATAGACAGTGCTGCCTCATTCATGTGCCTCACCTTAACTGCATCACCTTTGATCCTTGGCTCATAGGCAGATAAGCAGTTTAACACAAACAACTGCAGGGAAGACATGATGTGTCACGCAAACTTCTAATATTCAAATTAAGGAAAATATAGATCAAAAAATAAGAATAGGTTAGCTTTAATTAAAATAAATCTGACAGTTTCAGAAAAGGAATCATTGTCAGTAAGACTTCACATGCCAACAGTTCTTTTTGTCAGTTCAGTGATGAATTTGACTTTGGAGTCCTGCACGTATGTGTGAGAGTTTAGGGTCAGCTGACCACAGCCGCATGTAGGGTGAAAGTATGCAGACAAATTCTGTGAAGTAACTGTCAGAGCTACGAACACAACAATATTCCAGCCCAGTTGAACATCAGGAGCAAGGCACTGATTATTTATGTTCAGTGACTGTTCTCCACAGACGAGGGCAAAGTTCAGTCCTGCAAACTGAAACTAGAGCTTCACAGCCGTGATAACAGCGTCTGTGTTGGTGTGTACGCAGAGTCTGAGGCTGCTGTCGTAATCCTATGATTAATGGAGTAAGGTATACGTTACTTTCACAATCCAGCTTCAAAACATCATCGCCTTGTCTTGCCTGAGCTTCAAGTCGTAACAGAAATAGAAATAGCTGCCAAATTCATGTGAGCAAGTTAAAACAGACTCAATGCAAATGACATTAAAAGAAAGATTACCGGTTATGTGGCTTAAGGTCTAATGTCATATGAAGAGAACATGTCTCTTTTTGCTGCCACAGCTTCAACAGATTTGACACCTGCAGGGGGCTCGACTGGTGCCAACATGTCAACTGAAAGAAAACAAGCAGCATTTGATTTGATAGTCAAATAATGGTTTCTTTTTTTAATATAAAACACTAAATAGACATTAGCTTAATCTTCTTTAATGGGACTGTTTGCTGGTTTTCTTGGTCTTCTGTGATAGTAAATGAAATATCTTTGGATTTTTGGCTGCTGATGAGAAACAAGCTGCCTATAAATGAATGTCTGTTACAGTCAAGCTCTTGCCAAACAAATTCACTGGGTCTGTAACTAATGACTATTTTCATTGTTAGTCAATCTGTTGCTTATTTTCTCAGTTAATGGATGAGTTGTTTGGTCTATACAATCAGAGCTGACCCAATGTGGCACCCTAGGCGAGATTTTACATGGCGCCTGCCTCCATCGGCGATTTACATAGGCTAACAAAAGAAATCGAATAGCATTGTTTTGTAGTAATATTACTGGGGCATTGCTTTACATTTGAATCAATGTGAGCTTTTCCATTTTAAGAGTTAATAGTAATAACTAGTTTTAATATAATTATATTGAAGGTGACATTTTTCCCGAGTTTGTGGCGCCCCCTGGAGGCCACGGCTCCCTTAGCATTTGCCTATATAGCCTAATGGGCCAGCCGGCTCTGTATACAATGCCAGAAAATGGTGTTCAGGGGGGCAAAGATGATGTCCTCAAATACCTTGTTTTGTCCACAACCCAAAGATATCCAGTTTACTGTCAGAAAGAAGGAAATATTTAACTTGAATGCTGGAATTCGAGAATTTTGAAAAAGTAATTCAAGGGTCCTACCAGTCAACTCAATGCAAAATAAAAATTGTAATCTACTGATTTAGACCAACCTTTTAAGTTGCAAGCATTATTTTGATGGGTTGGGTTGATGTTATAATGTTGTTAACTGCATCAACTTGACATTGAATGTAATTTAAACTCAAATTTGTAATTCAGTGAAATTGGCTTGATATCTTAATTTTTTTTTTCCTACAGGTCAGGATTTCATTCTCTCCATTTGTCAAACGAAAAACTTGTGTTCGTATTTATAGTTATTAAGTACAAAACACTTAAATATTCTTTTTAAACAACATGAAAACACAAGTTGAAACAATTCATTTTTGTTAGTAGTCAACTTAAAGACTTGTGTTTATGCTACTAATCATTGAGTAATTAGGAATACTTTTGATTGTAGAGGAAAAGCTAATTCCCTTAACGTAATGTAGTTTCTTGGTGGAACATCATTTCATTAGAAGTTGTCATAACACAAAAAGACTGATGCAAACTGTTTCGTTTATTTTCTTCTCTCTTTTTTTTGGAGTGTAGCAGTATGTGGCAGAAAAACCTAGGAAGCATCCAAAAGAAGTTTCTGATGTTCCAGATAAAAAATAAACTCAGTGCTTAGACGGAGAGTTACAGGCTTCGAAAGAAAGCACCCGATGGCAAGACATACGTCATAATCACATTGTTTGTGTAGTAACTCTCACTGCCAGACGAGGGAAACATACGTTCTGCACTGCTTGTTTAAGATCAATTAATGTAAAAATAATTCTCAGTTAATTAATCAATATCAAAACTGTTGAGTGCAGCAAAAACTTGGATGATTATTCTCATTAACAATAAACAAGCTGATTATTCTCTTGATTCATCCTGAAAAACAACAAAACTGACAAAAAATGCCTGTCATGTTTTATTAATAAATGTCTTGCCTTGTCTGACCAACAGACTAAAACCTAATAATATCCATTTTATTTAATGTAGGACAAACAAAGTTGCAATTTCTCACATTTGAGCAGCTCGAACCACCTCAATTTTAGCATTTTTGCTTGAAAATCGAATGATGGAAAGAGTTAGTAAATCATTTTTGGGCAATTGACTAATCTAATCCAAATGTACGGGGATCTTTAAAGCACAAATTTGGTGTTTCTGTTCTTAAGTTCTGGTCATTTCTTAAAAATAGTGACTTATTTTAATAGATAATAAACTAAACCAAAACTAAGAAGCCAAAACATCTTAAGGACAGCAGATCCTCAGACTAATTAACTTTTGAGAAGAACTACACATTTGATCAATACAAGCTTTGTTGTCAGTGCAAATCATCAGGGGGACCAAAGATCAGCTGCTTTGTCAGATTCTACTTGGCCATTTATAATACTAACAGTCAACAGCAAAGAAGTGGTTCAAAGCCTGGCTGGGAGCTTCACTAAGGAACTGCACAGTCAGACCTCAGCCTGAGGACCGTCACAATGCTGCAGATGAGCCTAATCACTTGCCTGGAAATGATTCAAAAGCCCAGGAACAGAGATGGAGAGCAAAATCGACAAACGAAGAACACCAGCATGACCGGCACATAACCACTGGTTCTCCTTCCTTCTGTAATAAAGTGCTATCACAAGTCATTTTTTGTCTGTGTAAAGCGTGCGTTTGCATGTGCATTCCCTCAGAGTGGCTCAGCCTGCCTCCCTACAGGCCAGGCATGACAGCCTTCACTCTAATTATGGCTCTGCTCTGTTTCTGTGTTCCACATAAGAAACGACGGTTCAGATGGTTCAAAGTCAAACTTGCATAGAGCAGCATGAATAGGGAGGTCACTGCCTGTGCTGACATTACAAGCAGAAAATCTGTGTTGCTGTCCTCTTAGCGATTTTCTTTCTGGTAGCACTTGGAGGGAAAAAAAGAATCAACAAAGACCAATATTTTAACAATTACACTTTTTTATGAGATATGAAAATGCAGGATGCAAGAGATGTATTCTTGTATATGCAAGGAAAACTGAAGAATTGTTTCATATAATCAGAGACATAAGGACACACACGGGATAAAATGTAATTCTTTGCAGCAAAGCGATTAGCACAAGAACCCATCTGTTAACATTCATAAATCCTGGGAAAGGTCAGCAGATTTTATGAAATCACTGTCTTCTTTGCTAACTGATAGGAAACACAGAAGCCAAAAATAACAATGCTTTTAACTATCCTACAGTTAATGGGCTCGCCTGGACATTTTATCGCTTTATGAGCAGGTGTCCAATTAAAAGTGCTCTGTGTAATATTCTTATGGACAAACTAAACTTCTGTTTACATTAAGGTCGAACAAATGTGTTGAGTGCACAAAGCCAACTTTAAAATATTGAAAATGATGCAGTGTTGACATTCACTTGTGCTAGCTTGCAGTTTTCTTCTTCCTAGTTGCCATTATTGATGATTTCAAAGTTTCTAAGTACGCCACAAACTGTCAGTCAGGACAATAAAGTGAAAAAAGCAGCATGAATGTGCAGGACATTTTGTGCACGGGGGGACACACTCAAAAAACATTGCTCCATAGTACTGCTAGTGGTAAAAGACACCACAGGGAACCTTTAAGCCTTAAGCTAGTTTCTCTGAAAATTGTATTAAATGCAGCAGTAGCCACACTGGGCAAATGTCTGATGTTTATTCCTCCGAATTCCAAGCAGTGCCACATTTTTACTCGGTGTGGGCTCATTTTCTACTCCAAATCAAGTCCAGCACCTCTATGAAAACAGCACAACCATGACTAGCAGGAGACAGAACTTAGAAATGTGTGCAGTAAGTAAAATACAAAACAGTAAAAAGAAAGAGAAAAAAATGAAAGTTGAATGTCTTTATTTATTTTACCAAAATTCACAAAACCTGGAATCAACAACATTTTTGTTGTGCCCCCAAATGTTACGCAAAATGGAACAAATGGTAAATCTACATGCAATGGATGTTTTACTATTTGTTTCCATACTTGTCTGATCTATCTGCTCTGTATAAATAGACCGCAGTTTAGTCTTGTTCAGCTAAAAACGTCTTTACAGGAATGTTTGTCATGTTACTGTTGGTCGCACAGGATTTACTAATGCTTCAAGTGATTTTGATAGAAATTTAAAAAATGTAATCTTAGCTTTGGATCATATTCCAATCCTGATGGAATAACACCTTACTGAAGCTTAGCTCGAATTCTGTTGGAAAATGAACAATGTCTGGCTCTATTTAATGGTGTCATTTATAGTGATTTAGTGAAGAAACACTATGTCTTTAAAAGCCGCCGACATATTTTAAGGTTCAGAGAGATAAAGCTATAAGTATTAAACTGTATAATATAAACACTGTAGTGCTGAGCTATCGACTGCACAGTGGTTGTTAAACCATGACGTCAGTAATTCAAAGAGCTGCAGCAGAAGACAACTGGACTCCTCTTCCAAATAGAGAAGTCCAGTTGTCTTCTACTGAAGCTCTTAGCATTACCACGACCTGTTTGACTGTGAATCTAGACAGCCGTGGTGTCAGTATCATTTAGGGCTGCCTTCGTACCATCTTTAGCCCTGCGTGAAAAGCCCCAGCCCCCTCATTCATGCAAGGCCAGTCTGTCGACACAGCAGGGTTGCTGATGCTGAGGGCTCTGGATAAAAAAACGCAGGGTTGTCAGGCAAAGAAGTTGAATCTGGCAAGAGTTATAAAAACCTGTCTGTGAGGATTATAAACAGCAGGGCAGTGTTTCAGTTTCTGATAAGCCTTTAAACTCGCAGATCTGTTCTTAAAGTGAACTTCCTGGTTCGCATTTCACGTCTCAATGGTACCTTAAGTAACAATCATCACAGGCCCTGTCTATCTGAATTGCCCACTAAGGTTTACTGTAGCTTGGAGGTCTTTCCATAGCTGAATATACTATAAAAATCTCTAGAACCGTAAGCGACCTATTTACTGTACTCAAAATAAATAATACACAGGTGATCTATATGTAACACCTTTACGTAAAGCAAACCTAAAACCACACAATGCAATCCACCACAGAGCTGAATCACCTGGATGGAATCGACCCTGGGATATTAAAATACTGCAATGCTGCACTAACTTTGTCAACAACTTGTTCATCAAACATCAGTCAGTCACTAACAATATTTCCCTCATATGTAGATTGTTGCTGTCTAATGTCTCCATACTGAAGTATATTAATGGTGCAGGATTCTCGTCTGACATCATGGCATAGAGCTCTGCACGCCAGTCTGTGTGGGTACATGATGTCAATAAATAATAATAAAAAGAATCACCCAGTAAAACACATCTCTACATTCTTGTATGGAGCTGACTCACTTAAAAGCCTGCTCCACTTGACTCTCTATGAAAGCTGAGCGGAACAAGAGGAGACCAGGGGTGAAATGGGTGGGTGTTTCTAGCTATTCATTGATACAGAAAATTCTCAATATTGAGTGTTTTGAATGAGTTGGAGAAAAAAAAAAAACCCATTCCAAGTTTCAACTATTTTCCTTAGCAAATCTGCATCAGAGTCAGGCTGAATAAACCTGACAGAAAGCACAGACCGTGACTCTCTGTATCAGTAAAGCATACAGACATTTCTTGCACTGACAACGTAGACTGTAGACTTAAACAGTTTGCACAATTAGACTGGTGATAAAAGAATATGCTGCTGAAGGTTTCTCAAAACTGAAGGATTGGGAAAGAAGCACACCTATACTGTAGGACACCGGTAATTAAATAAACACAATCTAAACAACAATATGGCTTCAACCTGAACGAACCATTTAAAAAGTGAAATCCCAAATGAGGCTTGAACATGAACAATGGCAGCTTCAATGCTTCTTGGTTGGTGAAATGTGGAGTTTAACCCTCTGAACTGCACATCCTGCATTTGAAAAGCATGCTATATATCAGAGGCAGAAAACTGATGGTCCTTGAACTTATGTAAGACTTTCGGTTTTGAAAACTTCCTCAAATCTAAGGTTAAAATTGTGATATTACAGCAGCATCACTTGTCTTTTTCATTTCTCATTTAAAAATTCAACAAAAATGAAATGTGTGCACTAACCAGATTAAGGTGGCATGACTGCAGGCTGTGTTTATACAGAGCAGATAGGACACAAGTATGGAAATGAATTAAAAATGTAAAATCTTTTTATGATTCACGGAATTTCAACAGTGTCAATCTGCACAAAAGGTATTTTCTCTTTATTTCTAGCCACGGCTGTTTTCAGAGAGGTACACAATTTTGTATTGTATTGAAAATGAGCCCACAGTGAATAAAAATGTGACTGGAGCAAAAACGCCCAGGAACTGCTTGAAGGTTCAGAGGGTTAAGGAGAAGACAGAGTGCCATGCTATCTCAGGCATCAGTGATGCACAAAAACAGAAACAATGATCATTTCAGTGGCATGATGAAAAATATGATGCAGAATCTAAAGCTCCATCAACAGAAACAGACTTTGAAAAACTAGTGGTGATATAAGCAAAAAGCTCAGATATTGAACCATTACCAGCTTTTTCTGGTTTGAACGCTTCATTCCTAAATGAATCAAGACGGGATTTCAGACAGATTGAGACCATTCTTCACTTTGATGTATTCCAAATGCCACAAATCCTACTTAGCACATGAAAGAGGAGAGGGGCAAGATGGGGGAAGGGGTGACATTATCAACATTATACTGTATAAGCTCCATGTCCTCTTTCAATGTCATTTCAAAGGCAGATGATTTTAGGAGAGCTCCAGTCTTGTGACGCATGAAGACAAGACTGACTCCAACATGCACTAACAGGCCTTTTAAAACAAAACAGCCATGGTTGAAGAACTCTTGCTTACCTCCAAAAATGAAAAGCGTGCAGCGGGCTGCACGGACTGCAAGGGCTAGTGGGAGTGGGGCTCAAGCTTCGGGGAGTAAGGCTGCAAGTTAAATGGAGTGTGGTGAATAGTTGTCTTTTATCACACACAGGACAGAAACCCCCTAACAGCCCCCCACCCCACACAGCTCTGACACAAGCCCAGATGAAGACAGCAGCATCATGAAGAGTAAATGATCCCTGTCAGATGAGCGTAAATCGTGTTTGAAGAGCAGGTTCCCAAGGCATTTGTCTGGTTCTGCAGTGTTTGTTTGACATTGGGGGTGTTTGATGCTGTAGACTGTTTCAATTCTCGCTCAAATCATAGAAGCAAGCTTGCTAAAAGGCTACAGATCATCAAAGACGTGACTTGAAATGATTCTTGTGCGTCTCCTGATATCTGAATCACACAGAAGGGTTTTCACTTTACCTATGCGACGTCATATGTATGGAGTCCTGTTTAAACTGAAGTGTCAGCAGTGGTGCTGCAGAGCCTTAGGTCATGTAAAGGTGAGTAACTTTTACTGCAGTGGCCTTTCAAAATCACTCATCAGAATATTCACATATAGACAGATC
The DNA here is from genome assembly GCA_900302755.1 of Chromis chromis. Lineage (NCBI taxonomy): Eukaryota > Metazoa > Chordata > Actinopteri > Pomacentridae > Chromis > Chromis chromis. Next base: position 60,910 of record OMNN01102398.1, read on the forward strand.
GCTAACATAATCAAGAGAATTAGCCCCAATATAAAGTATTATGATTGTATACTTCTTTTTTTATATTAAGACTACAACCAAAAATGAACTGAAGCCTTATTTATTATATCCCTCTGTACCACAAAGCTCTAATGTTGTCCCAAAACTATTACAAACACATCAGTGAGCAACACTGTTTTACTGAGTGACATGTTGCATCATTATGAAGAACATGGACACTGTTTATTTTGAGTCAGTGCCACACACACCATCCTGCTGCAGTAAACACTTAGTAGAACACAAAATGTTTGGAATCATTTGAGGAAAATAGTCTCCAAAAAACTACAGTTCCCAGTAGTTTTAGGGAATAACTGAGGCTCTTAAAAATATGAAACATATTCATATTCATGACCCATTTTTTAAAGATTTACGTCTTCAGTATGAAGAGCAACAGAAAGACTCAACTACACTCTTTTTGGGGGATTTGCTGACAATTTGGAAAATCACTGTCCTTATTCAGGAACACAATGTGCCTTGCAAAGTCCTCACTAGATGAGTATATAAACTGTAATCAGCAGTCATGGTTTTGAAGTGGTTATTTTAAAATACAGAGAGAAGATGCTACACAGTCCTTATTATTCACAAAAATAGGAAACGAGTTAGAAAATATCTGGTTTGATGACTGAATCTTTAGCATTCATCCGGAAATCTGCATAGAAACAATGGTTCTAAAGCAAATTTAACAGTCGCTCATCCATCCAATTATGCTCAACTGCAGATTTTAAATCCTCAAATGGAGGGAACCATAACAAATGCCTTGTTGACCTAAATAAAAAAAATGTTTCACGTCAGGCAAATGACAGTGGATGTGACAAAAGGGAAAAACTGACATGTAAACCACACAGCCTTCACCTTATTGACCACATCCAACAAACACTCTTGATAGGTGTATTATGAATATGCGTGTGTTTCCTGCGTGTGTTTCCTCTGGGTGCACTGTTTGTGTGTGTCACGCCAGCAAATAAAGCATGTTGCGGCACTCCTTTGCGTTATCCGTCTGTCTATCACACACACACGTGCATGAAAACAGAAATCTGTGAACACACACGCACACATTAACAGAAGCACAAGTAAGCTGCTGTCGCCTGGCTGTGAAGGATTTGACATTAGACTTCCTGCTGCAGATGCTGCTGCTAATGCTAACACAGCACAGAGCATAAAGCAACAGTGAAAGACAGCAACAAATATGACACAGAGACGGATGAAGCAACACACTGCAGAGGAGCTGCCTCCCCAGTAGGATAACGGAGGAAAATACTCACTCTAGCGTCAGCCCTGGAATTCTCAGCCTCTCCCGCTGGGCTTTCATGGCTGAACTGTGCTCGTTTGCTCTATTGTGGTCATGATATGCATTCACACTGCCTGCCTGCCTGCCTGCCTGCCGCCCCCCCTGCACTGACAAAGAGCCAAACCCAGCCACCACAGTGCGATGAGACGGATTGGTTTTCTCTCCCCCCACAAAAAGGGAGGGGGCAAAAAAAAGGGGGGGGCTATGCTGCTTGTTTTGGTCTTTTCACGTTCCACCTTGAAGCTGTCAAATGAGATCCTCAGTCGCCTGCGGAGGGCATGGAGGCAGGACAATACCCCTTCTTCCCTCCCCTAATACACGCCCCCTGCCCCTTCAAACGCATGCACATTTGTGCCCCCCACCACCACCACCGCCACCACTCCTCCACCAGCTGGTGACTTGCTGCACAGCAGAAATGAATGCAATAAATGAAATCTGCATTTTGTCTGCTCTGTACGTGCAGTCACCTTGACAGATGCTAACACGAGGCACGCATCGCACGATGCAATGTCACCACAACCACAGGGATGATGTCATCTTCGAAAGAGAAACATAATGCAGCACTAACTGCCAGTCCACATCCGTCAATGTGCAGGAACAGACAGTGAACCACACAGTAAAAGAAACAGGTTAGAGCTCTAACCTTGCAGGAAAACAGAAGCATGAATTGAGAGGTTGGACTTAAATTAGGGAGCCATACGAGTGTTTGGTGTGACTGTGGAATTAAAGACTGAAAACCCAAAGCAATAAAGTAGGATGACGCATCAGAGTGTCCTAGCCCCTGCAGGGATTTAAAGCACCCCAGAGGTTACAGCTTATCATCAGTGAAATCCTCTGTGATGAATTTTGTCTACGCTTATTCTTGCAGACGCTCTATTTCTGCAACACCAAGATGCCAATAAGTCAAAATGAATCAATGACTCACTGGCAGGAAATTGTCCATGGATGAACTGCTCAATGACAAAAGAGGGAGGTTATTAGAGATAATTTGACTTCACTTCCAAAAATGTGTGGTGTTTGCACAAAGTACTGCAACAGACAACTGCAGTGTAAGAATTTAGAAAGCAATGCAGACCAAGCTAACACTTAGCTACAGTCTCACTCATTCATCCAGTACAATAATGAATTCTTTATTACTATGAGTGTGCTTGAGGAGCAAAGAGTCACTGCAGATGATGCCAAACACTGCATTAACCATAGGACCAGAAGCCGAGACAAGCAGGAACTGGAGCATGAGTAGGATGTATCGAGGTTACAGCAGGTCAAGAGTCAACCAAAAACTAGGAGAGTCCAAAACACTGTCCTGTGATTGACTGATAGTTTTTTGTTGATATCTTTTAAATCATACAGTTTTTTAAGCTATCATGGATCCACTAAGTCGACCTTTATTTGCAGTGTTTGTCAGAAACTCATCAGTAAGTGAAGTCACACTAAACCCTCTTCTTAAAAAGTCATTAACTGTGTTTTCATATAACTCGAAAGCAAAGTTAAAGCAAACTTTTGAAATTTAGCAAAAATAATAAAGCAAAGGAAAGAAAAATATGAATTCAGCTTGTTTCCATTAACTGTTTTGGAACGAATAAAATAGGCTGCATATTGTTGTCAGTAGGTGGCAGTATAGACGTTGCCACATGTGGCTGTAATAAACAGAGTAGAAGAAGTCAAACCCA
>OMNN01102398.1:63926-79998 GCA_900302755.1 Chromis chromis
TTTCCATTAACTGTTTTGGAAGAAGATTAATCTAAAGTCAAACCCAGTTATCTGACAACTAGTAATAAACCACAAAGACAAAAAAATAAAACTAAACCAGTTGTCTTTGCCATCTACGAGAAAGGTCTTCAATAATTTTGTTCAACTACACAAGTTGTTATTATTCTTTCATGTCAGCTGGCATTCCTCATGTTTATCCTGTCCAGAGTTTCTAGGGGCAGAAACAGCTTATCATTTAAGTAGGTTAAATGTTTTACATCACTCTGAAGGTCTCTGAGTAAGTCTTATGAAGTGCATTAACTCTTTGTTGAAAAAGTCAAAAAACACCTAAAGCAAGTGTAAAAACCTTTTTGCATAATTGAGGATGTTTTGTTTTTTTGCCATTAAAATGAGCTCAGAAATACATCATGGAAACATGGCTAATGAGACAAAATGCCAAGAGTTTTAAAGTACTAGACGCTGCTCTCTTCTTTAAAGGTCCTAGAATGTTTTAGAGTGGTTCATTTTATGACGAGTGCTAATTCTTGGTTTTAACCCTGTTCTGTTCTCTTAACTCATGTTTAGCAGTGCTTGGAAATGGCTCTGAAGTGACAACCAGTTACCATGTGGCCTTAATGAGCTGTGCTTTTGGAACTACTTCATACTCTTTTCGTTGTCTGACAACGAAAAGAAAAATATATAAATAAGAAAAGCTTTATTGGGAATTCAGCAGTATTAAAACATAGGATAGGTGAGCACAGAGAGCAGGAGAGAAGCAAACAGATGTAAAGTACTAACAGTGGCCGAGTTTAGGATGCACTGAAGCACACAGTAACTTACAGTTCTTGTTGATGGGTTTAAAATCAGGCTTAAAGTTTCGGCCATCTCTGAATGTGCCTCAGCATTAACTGTGAGGATAAAGCTAATGATAATATTAGCCACATAAGTTGCACAATGCGCTAACACTAAGGATTTTCAGGTTGATGTGGGGACATTGCCATAACTAAGAGTAATCCACTGGATCTTCAGCTCCTCATATGCTGAGGGTGCATGAAGACTCTGGTGTTAACTCTTGCAGCCAACATCTGATGAGCTTTGCTCACGGCTGACACATTTTGGAGTTAGCAGAAGCAGCTCTGGAAAGTAAATAAACCTGGCAGATTGTGAGGCAGCTACCTTTTCTGTTTTCAAGATTATTACAAAGTTTGAGTTCGACAACTACTGCTTTATGAGCTGGAACATGGCAGTTTAGTAGGCTTGAGACGTGGCAGAAGCAAATGTGTTTAGCTTTTACTTTACACCAAGTTTATAAGAACTACAAAACACAACACAAATGGATTTATATCATATGGGGCCTTGAAAATGCAGGGACTATGCAGTAGGGTGATGAGCATTCAAAAACTGCAATATAAACATAAACACATAAATAGGTCTATAGATTTGTATCCAAAACTATTTATGTAATACTGTAGTGTCACTTCATGGCATGCCACAAATTCAAATTTATGAAACTAAATGAAATTCTAGCCAGCAATGGTGAGCTCCTACATTTTTGACCTTGTCAATGATAAAAATCAACTTATTAGGCTTATTCAGACAATTTAATGGCAAATTTATCTGTGTGCTCAAATACAAGCACAGACACATTTTACAATCTTGACAGATATGCAGCCCCCTGACAAAACAGTCTTGCATCATCAGCCATGCAAGTAAAAGAACAGGCAGCACTGAGCCACTACCATCAAATATGTATGTGCAGCCATCCTGGCTCATCACACAGGACCTGTCACACCCCTTTAACACTCTCCAGCTCGCCAATGTTAAGTCCTCAAAAAAACCTTGAAAAACTCTATTTCAACTGCCATCAACATTATGAACAAGTAGTGAAGGACTTTTCACTTTACTGTAGGCATGCTGAGTGTTTTCAGTCACATTATGAGCCAGGTCACGTTGCTTTATGATGGATAGAAAAGCTGATCTAAATCAAATAGGTAAGGAACTTTAATATTCAGACTACAAAGCAGATATTTCAGGAGAAACTTATAAAATAAACTCCTTTCTTTAACACTGGCTGTTTTACACAGCCTTAATATATTAAACTGGAATCAAATAAAATATATTAAAAGAAATCAAATGCAATAAAATCTAATTAAAATTCGTGAATATACCCCACACTCACTCTGAAGAGGTCAATGTATTTTATCCCAAGGTCTTGCTGGATTGTCAGACAGCATGTGGATCCTCTTTTCCCCATAACTTTTTGAAGTCAGAATTCAGGGAACTGCTTCTGACAATTTTTCATCATTGAAGTCAGTAAATGTTCCTGCTGACTTCATACAGATGCAGATTGTTCACCTTTAGTACCTTTGAGGAGAAAGTGAATGGCCAAACCTGTGCCCTGTTATTTCACATAGCATTCCTTCGCCAGCTCTCCACTCTGCCTACGAACATGCAACAGCTCTAAACAGTTTTGGCTTCAGATGTTGTTGGACAACACATTGTACTAATAACTAGTCCTTTTGGACCAAATGCTGGTCTTAAACTTTCCAGCAGACATGCTCAGGCTGCCATTCCTAAACCCAATAAACCAGTAGACACAATAAAAACAGCAATTTCTTCAGTGGTCATCTGACTAAATTCCTAAATGGAACATACCAAGTGAAATATGCAACAAGAAACTACAAAGCTAAACTAAGTGCAAAAGTAAGGAGCAGTTACCACACAATCAATACACTGAAGTCACATTAAGGAGTCAGTGAGTCAGGCTGCAGTCAACCAAAGAAAATGTTCGACAACTGAAATCATACCTACTTCAACCAATCCGTCTTAGGGACAAAAAAACATCTGCCCGCTCTAGATAAACTACATCATCCACATTGCACAGACTGCACTCCAGCTGCTGGCCTTATTAGTCTGAATGAACTATAAACCAGAAAGCATGATTTGAAGCATAATAAATCATTCAAACCTTGCAGAAGACCATCGTGCACCTGCCCATATTCATAAGACTTCTGAAAACAGAACCATATCAACTGGTGAACCCGGTACAAGAACTATTGAGGAATATAACACGAACAAGTAAGCCTACTGTTTGTCATAATACAAAATGCTGTTTGCAAAGTTTACACCAAACTGTGTCCATCTGTTTGAACAAAATGCCGTCGCACCGACAACTTCTTTAACATAGTATCAATTAGTTTGGAACATTCAGCTGACATAAAAGGTAAATACATTATATCTACTATCCTTCTTCAGTTTGAGTGAGTTCAAAGTTGTGGGGAGGGTCACAGATAGATGGTAATTCTACTGCTAAAAATAATGGATCAATCCTAGAAGGTTATGGATATGACATAACACCAGCAATTGTCCAACCAATGAGAATTTGAGTTAAATGAGATCATGTTGACCAACCAATTGACTAGTTGACCTGGACACTACAGCCCTGCTAGTTAATGAGAGATTAAGACATCCATTTTGTTCTAAATTTTAAAATGTATAAATCCATGATCATCACATGCTTCTGCTTTAACAAAAAGAAAAGAAAAGAAAAGACACACAGAGACCAGCAAACATGTCAAGATATGAATGCTTATATAATTTCCTATCATCACAGAATTAATGAATTAACACCAGAGAGGAATCTATAAAAACATTACAGTGAATCAAATGCTTTTGCTTTATGTTGTCTCAAATGGTTAAACAGAAAGTAATAAATATAAGGTTAAGCTGAGACAGCTACATTTGATTCAATTTTTTGAACTATTTCACCCGAGTGACATTTTGCACTAAAATTTCTGACGTTTCATGAAAGTTGGTGACTCACCAAGGTTTTCATAATAATACATGACTGCTACTGTACCTGGGGCGAGAAAAACTTCCATTGACTCAGTCACATTGTACAGAGGAGCTTCTTTTGTTAAGCTTGAATTCACTTGACATCAGTTCTACCTCAATGCAAGAGAAGCAGACTCACATCTACCTATCTAGACACACTTTATATCATCCTTTTACTTGCTCCTTGGCTGGGAATTGCTCATATGTACACCTTATTTACACAGTTTAATTAATTTGCTTGTATAAAGCTGCTCAGTGCTGGCAATTGTGACATCTTGTGACCATGTTGTTTAATTAAGGTCACACTCAGAGAATGCTCAGAATATGTTTTTGTATTTTAGAACAAAGCACACTCATTATAAAAGTACATACTGCAGATGCTAGTAAAGCAACTATTGGGACTTTCTGAGCAATAACACAAGGATAAATACTAGTTGTGATAACTGATTCACAAGCTGCCTGGTGAAATGCAGTTGTAAATCTCTGTACATCTTGCAGAAACCATTATCTTAACCTTCAGAAAGAAAAAAATGTACAGGTATTTTCCACCATGCTTCTGAGTAGAAAGCCATCTTAAATGTTACATCACCGACCTTTCAACACTAGACTGAAAACCTTGTAGGCAAACTTCTCTTTGTTTGACTTTATCAAGATACAATTTAATAATATAACAGAAAATTTAAGTTACATTCCTCACAACAACACTTCAGAAGATAACCATGGGGTCCTTGTGCTTCCATTGGACCTACTGCTGTAAACAATGTTTATGTACTATCACATTATAAAAATTATAAAAAGCAGCCTCCGTAACACTAGGATTTATTTATTCTTGTATTGTCATAGTGTTTGTCATTGTGTTTCAAGCCTCTGCTGTGAGATGGACCCAAAACTACACAAGTTTTGTGCTGCCAAACCAAAACAATCAACTGAATGACCCTGACAAGCTCTTGAGAGCTGAAGGAACTGCAAAGCAAAGTGGATAGTTACACAACATGGTTAACATAGCTATTTCATCATTTGTTAATACAAAAAATGTACAGCTTTAAAGCTGAGAAGTTTAGGCACAACTTATTCTGCTGACGGTGCTGGGCTAATGCTATCACTACGACATTTTCTGTGCATCTTAGCCTGTGGCTAATGCTATGTGGAGCACCATAGCATCTTTTTAAAGTAACTTTAACTTTAACTCTACTCTAACTGACAGACATGTCTCTAAAGCAGAGACACAATCTGCAAAAACTGAACAAGAAGCACAGCCATCTCCACAAATCAGAAAATTACCAACTTTTACAGTGGCTAACGGCTAGAGGCTAATTTAGGAGGAAACCACAGATTACCCAGTAACCTAGTGTGTGAAACAATAAGAAATAAGTGGGCAATAACACTGATAGAACAGTAAAAGACTGAAAAAACAGGACAGATGGAACTCCAGGAGTAGGGCACACGAACTGTTCAATCTCAATCAATCAACCTCACAGTAAACAGAGGAGAGAATTGTAACGTCATGTGACGCTCAAACGTCATCGCTCCTATTTGTATTGTACATATTTTGTGATAATAATCCTCATTAATTATGAATAAAAGGTTTGCATCTATCACATGCTATTAATATGATATATCTGTTCAAAATATTGATCAATGGCCTTTCTTGATTACAAATAATATTGGCCCAAAGAAAACATATTGGTTCATTCCTACTAAAAAATGAGGCCACAGTGTGAAAATTGTGTTTATGAGCAGAAAACATCCAGAAAATGTCCCGTTTGGCTCATGCTTGCAATATAAATAAGTATATAAGTTAATAGTGAACTCCTGTTATTCTGTTAAAAACAAAAAGTTCTGCACACCTCAGTGTAACCTTGAAGCCATCAGGAACACAGCTGTGACCTACAGTCACGCTGATATCTTATTATAGATCATCTACAACAACTGATGCACTGTCAAAATGTACTGAGTGGAACTCACGCACTAGGTTTTTAATTCCTGGAGTACAAATACATAAAAAACACCAAACAGTGCTATTGACACGCCTCTACAACCCCAGTTATATTATTATGATCAAAACTCAAAGATTGTAACACAAGCTGTATTCCTTACTTACGGTTGGGCCAAGGCTATAATTGGGCAGATAAAAATAAAGCTAAACCCAGTAGTTGTTTCAGCTTTATCTTAGTCAATAAACAGCAAAAACAGCTTTAGCTTTTCCAGCTTCTAAGAAATTGTGAGAGATAATTCTCATTGGTCTCTGACATTTCCTCGATTTGCCCAAATCTCTAGTAGAGCTGTAGCAATAATCTACAACTCAAACACCTCAGTAACTGGCTAAACACTGACACCAACTTCATCTGCAATAATCGAGTTAATGAATTGCGGTTGACAGCATCTGTTAAATTGAATGTAACACAATCTACAGTCAACAGGTCCTGCTGCATAGCAAAGCAGTTGATGTCGTCGGGCAGAACGACACGTTTGGTACGTTTGAGCTCAACAGGTTGCGTTTTTGTGCTGAAGATAAGAAATAGGATCCAACATAAGTCCACTAAGTGATCAAACGATTGATTTTCTGTTATTTAATTGGACCCAGCAAAAGACTTCCAGCTATTGAGGTCAGCCTATAAATAGGTTAAAGCCATCTCTCAACTAGAATGTCTCATGTGGAAAACAACTCCAAATATGAAAGTCTAAAAAGGTGCAATCCATCACTCCTGTAGCCATAGGAAGGGTTTCCACTGACATAAATGATCCCCATAATGGAAAGAGCGAGTGGGAAAGGCTACATTGCTAATTGAGTGGCATGGTGACACCAGCCGGCATGTTAATGACATCAAATTTTCAGTAGATGGCTCTCTGTCACAGGAAAACCTCTGAGAGAGTTTAGTGAGGCAACATGGATAGAAGAGCCCGGTTTCTCTTCAACGCTCCTTTTCCAAGGAGATACAGATATTACACATCACTATCACTCGCAAAGTCTTTTTTTTTTTTTTTTTTAACAATTTCTAGCCTATTCAGCTTCTGTATATGTCACCTCCACATACTGCTGCCACACTAACACATTTAAATCAAGCATGTCAGTGACACAGCAGGCAGATTGCAGCTCTAATACCAATCAACAGATGCCTATTTTACACAATCTAGACGACTTGATGCTCACGTTTCTCATTTTCAAGGTGACAAATGAATACAAAGATCTATTTCAATAAACTGCAGCTATGATGGATTTGCAGCAGTCATATCAACTTTGTCATATCCAAACACCATTACTATGGTTACCAAGGTCACCAGAGGCTCCGGTGCTCTAAATATAAACCAGTGCAGTTGGTGATCTCACAGCAGCCTGTTAGTAATGGGTCACCTCCATTACAGTGGCTGCCCCCTCTGGTGAGGTGAGAGCAGCAAGGTGTCACGGGTAGCACCTTTCTCCACCATGAAATATATCAAACTAAAGCAGAATCGATGACTGTTATGACTTCGCATGGCTTAAAAGCTACAGCTCATCTGGCATATCGTTGGTCAAGTCTCACCTTTAATAGCCTTCTGAATAGAAATCTGACCAGCCAACCTCAGCAGAGATTAATTCAGTGCAGACAGACTCTACTTTTCTGATGACAAGATTATTGGAATAGTGGTGAATTATGTGTTTGACCCTGCAATGTAACGTTCACTCTACTTTCCAGAGAGACAGTGGAATGAAAGCAATCATTCAAACTATGTAAATCACACTTTTCAAGAACCACTCTATAATCAGACAGCTTTAGATGACTCTTCATTTCAGTAGCGCGTCGTAACTTGTTGAATTTATATGCCGACGGTTCCAAAGTGAGCAAATCAGGGAGAACGTCCATTTTGAAACTTGACTTGAAGCACAGTTTTAGGTCACCAAAGGCCATCTGAGCAGGGGTTTTCACTACAGTATGGAGGAGACAGTAAGTAAGAGAAAGCTGCTAGCGAGGAGAGTCTGGGAAATACATTTTGGCAGTACAAAGCCAAATTTGATGGCCTCAAGCACATTCTAATGCCACTACTCCTTCATTTATGATGATCTTAATTAGTGCACATTTTATTGAGTTCGCCTACCTGATTGTAAAGATTTGGTGAATTACCGTATTTTTTGGACTATAAGGCGCACTTAAAATCCTTTAATTTTCTCAAAAATCGACAGTGCGCCTTATAATCCGGTGCGCCTTATGTATTAATTCTGGTTGTGCTTACTGCCCTCGAACCGATTTTATGTGGTACACGGCGCTCAAAAATCTGTCAAAACGTTTTAGTACGGCTACCGTAGTCAGGAGCCTTGCAGAGTAATACGTACTGTGCTTCAACATAATATTATGGTGTGTGTACAAGGACCCCAAAATGGCACCTGTTAAGAGACATGCTAACGAAGCAGATTTCAAAAAGTGAGTGTATCGTTTTGTATTTTATGTGTTACAACTGAACAATGTTGAGAGTTATTGTGAATAAGTTGAATAAAGTTGGACTTATCTGACTGTTTTGTTTCGCTTAATGTGCCTTATAATCCGGTGCGCCTTATGTATGAAAATAGACACGTAAATAGACGTTCATTGATATTGCGCCTTATAATCCGGTGCGCCTTATAGTCAGAGAAATACAGACTAAGAGATATATATTCAGAAATAGGTTTCTTGCGCTAATTAGCCCAAACTCAGTAAAAAACTACTTAAAAACACACCTATTACTAGGCCGCCGTAAAGCTCGCCGAGTTAAAGTGTTACCATGTGGCTGCAGGTCGCCAGCAGCAGTCATGAGTTCGAGTCCAGCTCAAGACCCTTTGCCGCATGTCAAACTCCTCTATACCCCCTTTCACCCTGTCTCTCTCTATCAATAAAAATGGGAAAAACTCCACCCCAAATAAACAAAAAAACACACCTGTTACTGACTGATCTAAAGTTTTCAACTCAAAAATGACCAAACATGTGCGTAATGTGACTTAAATCACGTGAATCTACTGAATCAACTCAACTTCTAGTCATCTCCTGCAGTAAAAGCACAATGTAGATAAAGATTAATCATTCATTCGTTCATTCAATTAAGCCAAAAAACATCTGTGTGACAATTTTATATAATATGGCAGCTGGCTAAACTTAATTGAATAGCTGGCACTAACTCTAAATGATTTACTTGAAATGTGATCAAGTAAACATGGAATATTGGACACTATCTTTTCAACTGAAGAAGAAACAGAATCTATTCAGATCACACGGTTACAAAGAAAATCAGCTATGTGGCTAGTTTAGGGAATCACTGTAAAATACACAGTGAATCCTAAATATGGCTAATGACTTATTAACAAGCAATGATGATAAACAATCTTAATACCTGACTGGAAACTAAAAGCACATATAAATAAATATCTCTTGTTACAGCAAACAAACTCCATGAGCCACAATTCTTCCCAGTCCCAGTCCAAATCAACAATGAATATTAAACTGCGCCCCGATAGCCTAATGGTTATGTCGCATGACCCACATGCAGAGACGTAGCGGCTGACCCGGGTTCGAGTCCGACCTCGGGCATTTACCGCATGTCCTTCCCTGCTCTCTCCTGTTTCCGACTCTATCCACTGTCCTATCGAATAAAGGCGAAAAGCCAAAAATAAATCTTTAAAAAAAAAAAAAAAAAAAAAAAAAAAAAAAAAAAAAAAAAAAAAAAAAAAAAAAAAACAATGAATATTAAACCAGTTTCTCTCAATGTCAATATGCTCATTTCAGGCTGTGTATTGTATACATGTGACATATTGTGAGTGATACCTAAAAATATTAAAATTATGACTTTGAAATGAGTTGATTAATATTCATTCGCATGATGCCAGTGTAAAGCTGACATTAAAATTTGTTTATCTTCTCCCATTGTTTGTAGCATTTATTTTTGTTTTTCCTGATTCCTGACAAGATAAATGAATGTAAAAATATGCTGCTTTGGTTCTGATGCAGTCACATGTCTCTGTCTGTTTTCACTGTGGGGTCTTGAGTAATCTGGTTGGTTAAACCCATCTTGAGTATTTTCCCATCAAAACTGCAGAATAAATGTTGAGAAGTTGTCTTTAAATTAAACATACTGTATGCAATACCTGATTAAACAAAGGCATTACATTCAGCCGCCCGTTTATTAGGAACACCTTGCTAGAATGAACGCAGTCTAATATAGAGCAGTGCTGCAATAAATCATACATTGTGAAACTGTTTCAGAGAGCTGTTGATTCAACTTTATGGTCATTTTGGAAGACGTTGTTCGATTGCAATATGTTGTTGAATTATTGTACATTACACAGAGATGTGTTTCTGTTCTCTTCAATACAAATAGTGAAAAAAACATAGAATCACCTGTCAGTATAAAACAATACAGTTCAACAGAAACACAAACTACAGCCTGAAAACTGACCATACAGCTGAATCGACACCTCTTTAAAACAGTATACCACCTATGAAAGGAGGGTTTATAGCACTAAGATTGCATTTGATAAGTGTATCTATAAAAGCAGCAAGTGAGAGAGGCTTTTTGTGACATTATCTGATTCCCAGTAAAAGCTCCAACAAGCTCCAAACTCAGGTCTAATCAGTCAGAGTAACTGAAGACGTGCACAGGTGTGCAAACCTTTAAATGACTTATCAAGCCACTTCATTTCAGTGGGAGGTCTCTTTATTGTAACGTTTAGAATGGTACTTACAAACTGCCTCTTCTGGGAAGACTCAGCTCCTTCTGTAAATGAAAAGAAAAACATTTTAAGTACAAAAATTACAATGATATATGAAATGCATCTTTGTGTTCATTTACAATATCTGCCATCGAAGTGCAAGACACCCCTTGACAACAGAAGTAAACACTGAAAGGTTATTTTGGGTTATTTATGCAAAGCTGGAAAATTTGCCAGATTCAAAAGCTGCGGTACCATTTGCATATTTATTTCTTTAAAAAGACAAATATCAGTCACCCTGAGTCTATATTTAAAAAACAGCATTAAACAAACACAAATAAACACCAAAACCACATCAGCATTTATAGACCAAAATAAAGAAAGTGAAAATTAAGGAAGCGAAAGAGGTTCTGTCATAAACCTCAATCTCCTCTGCTATTCAGCTTTACAGCTTCAAAAACAGCCAGCATATGGAGGAGCAGGTGTGAAGCTGTTACATCCATTCCCAGAGAACTGGAGGAGATGTTTAAAGAATCTGCATCTGGAAGTCAAACTGTTCACTTAGGCCATCCAACAGCTGAAATAAAACCCATTTGCACCTACTGTCAATTCTTCATTTTGTTTCTTTCAAAATGTAAATGTAAAGTTTACTTCACTTACTTTCACCTTGTTTAATTTGGTGTAGATTAAGTTCACCATACTGCAGGTCAATGCACACGTATGAATCACCTGCTCAAGCAGTGTGAATGAAACTTGATTGTTTGACTTCTTTTCCTGTCTTTAAATACTGTATTCTATATAGGCTGAGGTCAGCTGTAAAGCACAGACTTACACAGAGGTCAGGATTTGCTGTGCAGACTAGAACAACCCAGAAAACAACAATGCCCTCATTGATTTCTCTAGGGATTATGTGGTTTCACAAGCTTGTTACTTAAAGAATAATACTGCAAACAATCATTTGCAGTGTTGTAAAGTCCTTGCAGTCATTAAACAACTCTGGGTAAATATGCTAAAACACAATACCTTCAATCTTAAAAGCTATTTATTTGTGTGGATGATGGATGTTGTTCATGGCTGAGCATAAAATGTAAGAGGAACAATCATGTCAAATTTTCAAATCTACACCTGTGCCCATTCCTTGAATTGTAATAGTAAAACTGTACCGTCGCACCACTAAAGAGACAAATTCACAGTGATGTAGCAGGTATTAAATCCATGCAGTGATTCTACACTGGGTGTTCAGGACTTGAGGAAAGTCCTGCTGGGTTTTTACTTTCTTCCTGAAGGTGAATACAATCATCTGAAGGGTAGGATAGAAAACTGTAGGAAGTTATGACTGAACTAAACTTTATTCTGCTCATTTACATTCATTTAGAGCATCATATTTGCAGGTATTTGGGTCGACCAAAAACCATGACATTTCATATTGAGTGACCTACATTACATTGAGTTCAAAAGTGTTAAGACTAATTGAGGTTTTTTATATAATATGGGTCATGGGGCGTACATGGGCCTATTCAGTGGTTAAAAAACAAACAAACAATACCATTATGCCTGTACTTAGGTTTGGATTGCCGACTTGTGGCGTAAACTAAGAGTCACATTTCAACTCCTCATGGTGGGACATGACCCCTCACTTTTTAAAATACAATTTTTGGCTCCTAACTTAGTTTTTTTGTTTTATTTGCTAGCTTAAATGTGGATGTGTTTGTCTAAGGTGCCTCAATTATCACATGATCCCTGTACAAGCATCAGCAAGTTATTCAGACGTTCTCTCCGGCAACATACAGGCTGCGTTTTATTTTTTGTGGAGGTTGTTGGGTCTGTACAAAAAACAGGAAAAGTTCCCTTTAGTAATGATACATGATGAATATATTCATAAAAGGTCAGATCTCCATTGACTCAAATCCCCATTTTTTATATAGCACGTTTACAACAGCTGCTTTGAAGTTAAATTGATGCATTGTTGTTTGCTTGATTTATGTAAATGTACGGAAAGGACTTTTTGCTTTGGTACCGAGTTGATGCTAAAATCCTGAAAACATGACGGTACTTGTTTTTTGCAGTTTGGAATCAATTTAAAAATCTATATATTACCCACGTAGCCCTCATTTTTTACAGTATTGGTGACACCAGTGGACACTTGGAAAATGTTGTTTTTGCATCTTTTGTAAATAAATAATCAAAAGAAAACGTAACTTACTTTCTTTTTTTTGCTTTATTATGATTCATGGCAACACAACATTTTTGAGTTCTCTCTATGACTAGTCATGGCTGTGCTGTTTCCATAGCGGTGCAGGACTTTCTATTGCAGTGAATAATGAGCCCACGGTGACTAAACTGTGACACCAAACCTTTGTCTAGACAGACTGAGACAAAATTAGGAGATACAGAACATACAACCATCTATTCCTTATTACATCTTGTTCAGCTTGGAAACCTTTCGAGTTTGGTTGACTTGTGCTGCAAGCTATGACACTATTACACTATTAGCACTCTGTTATTTGGTGGTTATAAACGACATATATAGAAGGAGTGAAACTGGGTGATGAGTGTTTGTTTTGTTGTAGCTAACGTCACCTTCAGTGTGTGAATCTGTAGTACATTCAGTAAACATGTTCAGCTTCTTTACAGAAATTAGATGACATATTTCATTATAATGCTCCACAGAACATATTTCTCCGAGAGCTGCCAGGAACAAATAAGCAAAACACATCAGACCACAAATGATGCTGCCGTTGCTGCTGCTACAGCATCTGTTGATGTGCCAGCGCCACATGAACAGTCATGCAAGTCAAGGACTAACATCAGCCACAATGACAGACAAGCACACTGTGTGCAGATCACTATACCCTCCTCAGACTCAACAGTACTCTTTGTTTAATTACAGTCGACTCTTGTGAGGAAGTGTTTTTCACATTCAGAACATTTCCCTGTGCTCAGTGTTGTGAGACAAATAAAAAAAACTCTGCAGCTCTGATTATTTCAAATCCCTCCCTACTGATCAGCCCTTCTGCTGTAAAACCGCCCTGATGAATAACCAGGCTTTGGATCCGTATTGTTTTGTGACTACAAATCCCACCAATCTGATCATTACACGTTTCATTGTCTAATAATTACCTGATAAGAACGAGGTCCTTTGTCTCAAACAGAGTAGGACACAGAGTTGATGTGTATTGGCTGCTACAGTCAGCAGAAAAAGTGCTAAGCCCCACTCCCCCCTTTGCTATCAATTAGGGCTTAATGTCTGGCTTCCCGTGCTGCCTCCAGAAGACCAAGGGCACAGAGTTTCCTTGAGAGACATGACCGCAGCTAACACAACACTAATTACCAAGCAGCGAATGATTTACACTGATGGAATATCCACCAATCACAGCACACCAAATCACAGTGTGAAATATGGAGCATAAATATATGTATCCATGTGAAACCAATTCACACCTCACAAAAGTCACGTGACTTAAATGTCTTCTGACGACTTGTCTATTCATAGTGTTGATGTTTGATGCTTTTGACACCTTTCTGAGTAAGCAAAGCCTGTGCAGAGAGGCAGAGAGGTCTTTTACTGACAGCAAATGTATTCAGATAGCACTGCGTGACAGGATTTTAATGAAACCAAGTGGTGGGACACATTCAGCTCTACCTCTAACTAATGTTTGGTTTTGTCTTTGTCTCAAAATTAGATTTCCTTGTGTAAATAAAGCAGCCCTGACCTCACACACATTGGGGAAAACAAATGAATGCACTTATTCTGCAAACAATGCTCTCTTTCAGAAGATTATGCAAAACCGTAACACCAGACACTCTGAGCTTACAGGAACTAATCACAATTTCTCAATAAGGTAAAAAGATTTTTACATATAGAGAAGATAACTCCGGTTAACAACAACCCACCACTATACTCACTACTGTTTAAATTGTAATTTGAAGCTTTTTATTAAATCAAATACCAATTTTCCTACTGTTTATGTTTCACATTTTTCAGCAATAGTAATTGTGGCTCAATGAGACACTATAGAAGAGTTTTATTAGGATACTGCTTGCAAATGCAAACAAAACAAGTCCCACTGCTGCTATCTCACATTAAATGCATTTAACTGTGGTAACGCGACACAAAGCAGCCAGGAAATACAATGTATTGTTCACTTTTTGACAATGCATCAGTTTTAATATATCAGTGCTGTAACAGAATCTGCAGAAGAAGAAGAAGCTAAAGTGAGCTGTTAGATGAAGAGTTGCAGGCGACAGTAACTAACTGCTTCTACTGTGTCCTGCTGTTGTGTGAGAAACCACTCGCAGTGTGTGTAGCATGAAGTCACATCAAAGTTGCTCATCTCATAATGGGAAAAGACCAATTATTGCCTGGCTTGTTTGTTAGAGCTATGGAACATTGTTTGGGCTCACTGTGAACACATATACTGTACCAGTTAGTGCATCCGCTCAGCGAGTGTTTGCTTCTCGGGGAGTAATAGATTGATAGTATTAAACCACACTGTTGAGATTAAAAGTGAAAATTGTTGTTGACCAAATCTTCCCATCTATTTTCTCATCCAGACTTGTTTGGTCTTCTGGGTAGAGCTACAGCAAAGTGGTTGCACTGCAGTCTTCATTTTGCTTCCATCTGCTTCTCTATAAGATCATGTGAGGTGTTGCACTGCTCCCTGACTGCTCCTTCTGGCCTCATAATCCTAATAATGTCCTGTTGAGTGTTTAGTGAAACCATTATTATAGAATCTTGTAGTGTGTAGATGTCTGAGATTACAGAGAAAACAATATGCATGAAGTTTCTCCTGAAATCTGAAAACTCCTGTAATGTGAGCCCAGCTTCACGTAGGATTGAAACTTGTCCAACTAAATATAATAGATGACCCAGGAAATGTGTCAAACAGCAGAGTTACCTTTACTCCAGCAGAAAACTGAGATTTCTGCAATCACAAGAGCATTTTCCTGAGCAAACTGAAGAGGAAAGGATTAGCAATAATACAAAATATCAGTGCAGACCTGCAGCAGAGCTGAGCTACTTTTTCACTATTGAAATAATGACCCTTAAGAGAACTTAAAGGGTAAAAGCCGTCAGTTCTGTTTTGCTCCGTTATTGTATTTTACAAACTGGGGAGGATCAGATGTACATAACTGAAAATGCAAAATGAACTGTAAAAAAGGCCTCTTCGACGTACACACAGATATGAAGTGGTGATTATTGCTAGAGGGGAAATAAAAGCAGGACCTGAGACACCGATCATTACCATGGGAACTGGCTCTTTGTTTAGCATGGGGGTACGTTAGGAAACTTGTCAGGCTTACAATTAGTCACTTTTTAAACCAAGGGCAAGACTGGACTAAGTCCAAGGCGGCCTAAAATAGGGGTGGGACAAAATATCGATGCAGCGATATATCGTCGTCCCACCTCGTGCGATATGAGTATTGATACGCTGGCGCCAAATATGGATACTAGTGGTGCTCCGATTGATCGGCACCGATAATTATCGGCCGATTTCCGTGGAAAAGTATGTGATCGGTGATCACCGATCACTGCCTTTCATTGCCGATCACAAAAACCGATCACCTGTAGTAGCTCATACTTTACACTGCACACAGAGCCTCTAG
>OMNN01102398.1:80391-105761 GCA_900302755.1 Chromis chromis
ATATATATATATATATTTTACAGCCAATCCATGTGATCGGTATCGGTGATCGGTGGTGATCGGCACTTTGGCTGATCGGTATCGGTGATCGGCAGCATAAAACCTGATCGGAGCATCCCTAATGGATACTTTAATTAATATAATAAGGCGCTCTAATAAGGCGCTCTAAACCCTGCCAGATTCCCCTGCCACCTGCCATTTCCCCAGCGTCACTACTTAATGACTCCACACGGTGGCGTTTATCACATGACTGAGGGAGACTTGAGCGGAAATGAACTGGCCAAAGAACAGTTTGTACAGATATAATGAAGGACAGCAACGCTACCGTAAGAGACGCCCCATGATCCACGTTTAAGTCCAAAGTGTGGACCCATTTGGGCTTTGGCAACATGGAGGGAACAAACAAGCTGGACAAAGACTGCCATATGCAAGAACTGCCTCGCAAAAGTAAAGTACACAGGCAATACCACAAACATGCAAACCCACCTGCAACACCACCATCCTGAACTCCTTGCCGAGAAAGTAGTAAATTAATACTGAACTTAACCTTTTTACAGGCATTTTGTATTTTTCAGTTATAGATATCGTGATGTATCATTATGTGATTGTCTTGCAATATATCGATTACGGCAGTATCGTGTGATAGTATTGGTATCGTGAGCCATGTATCGTATCGTATCGTATCGTATCATATTGTATTGTATTGTATCGTATTGTATTGTAAGGTACCCTGTGATTCCCACCCCTAGTCTAAAATAATCAAGTCTGGAATACTAAGGATCGATGCTTTAGAAGAAGACTGGAAACATTTTTCTGTTCTCACTTTATCACAGTGTCAGTGGACTTGACCTCTTGGTTCATGATGCCTTACAGACATTTCTCTTGATGTGGTCGGAGTCAGACGGGAGCCTGAGCTGTGTGTTAATGTCACGGTCAAACAGTGTTTGAGACTCACACTGCTGCAAAATAAACAGCTCCAAGATCAGGCAGGAGAAATGAATACACGGAGACACTGTCAGGGGAACCGTTCTTCCAGGAGCTACTCCTTTTTCATACCCCACATATAAATTTACAAAAACATTTTCACTTACAGTTTTAAGTTTTAATATTCAATCTAACTTTATAATCTCTGAATAGTTATGAATGTTGTGTGAAATACGACTTACAATTTGATAACTTCACATTACTAATTTATGAGAGCCACTTCTAAAGCTTCGAGTGATTTTTTTTTCTTTACAGCCTAAGTGCTTCGTTGGGTTATAGTTGGTTCAGCAAGTCCTCGGAGAATTCTCACTCTGTTTAAACAGAACACAAACTTCACATTGATCTGTTAATTTAAATCTCACAGTTACAGCTCAGTTTTTTTTAGATAACATCTGCAGTCTAGCTTTGAGACATGACTTTTGTACACAAATGACAAAATAAAACCCTAATTGGCCAGATATGAATTTAAAACTTCTTATTAATATTGAACATCTGATTTGGGAAAGCTATAGCCTTGGCATGTCTTCAAAATGCTGAACATAAATACAAGTATTTCCATTACATTTTACGATCCTTTATTGGTTGCAGAGCTGTCAAATAGGCAATACAAACTGAGAGTAATTACACAAAAACCTTTCATCTCTCTAAGTGTCAGTCGGGGTAACAAACCAGCGATGAAAGCAAATCTTGTACATTTAATCATTTGTTTATCCAATAATCTTTTAGTGCTTGAGAGATAACAATGTGTGACACGATGAACCTGAGAGAGTGGTTTGTTCCACAGGGTAAATGTCAATGAATGCCTTCTAGCAACAACATTTCATCTCCGAGACACTACATCAAAGCGGTGGTATTGCTCTTGTAAAAAGGCCTATGTGTAATGCTTCATTAATAATTCCCCTTGATTTATTTTTGGATTTTCCTACATCTCAAGATCAAAAGTGCACTTAGTTTAACTGTAGTTTGCTGCTGACTTGCAAGGAAATTCCCATTCCCACATTAAACCATGATGCCATGAAATCGGCACCTCGAGTGACATCAGAGAAAGAGAAGGTAAATCTTTCTTATCGTGTCTGAATGCTAATATCATTCATTTTGGGTGTCATTACAGAGCATACAGGAATGATCACTTGACAAGATCTACTTTGTGATCAATCGGAGTGCTGATTCAATGTAAGAAAACTCAGCAAATTGTGGCCTTGAGCAACAAATTGTTTGGGTAACTAACACATGTGGGCAAAACATTGAATTAAAATGGTTACCAGTGATAACTGCTCATAGACCACGTTGTCATTTTGCAGCCCCGTTATCAGCAGACAATGGCAGGATACACTCACTTTCTTTATTCCTGAAAACAACGAGAATCTAAAGCCATGCTAGCAGCAGTGTGAGGCTGCACTCAGGCACAGCAGTGCTTTGAGCTGAATGCTAACGCAGCATGCTAATATAATCACAGGGACAATGTTGCCAGCTGGTGATACCCAGGTGTAATATTAACATTTGCTAAGTAGCACTAAGTAGAAAGTGCAACTGATGCTGATGGGAGGTTTTGCAGGTATCTGGTCAAAAACCAAAGCAGTGAATAAATAAATTAAAACCTTAAACCTAATGATGGAGAGAGATCAAAGTTAAGGGATCACAAATCATTACGGTTCATCTTGAAGAAAAGTCAGAGGAAAGTAAAGTAAGTCAGTGAACTCATTAAGATTTCGACTCTGTGCTCCATGAATGCCTCTCTGAGATGTGAGGATGCTCCATCACACAGTAGAGACACTAGAGCCATGTGTGGTTTGTGCAACAGATGTGCTGGTTTCTGTCACTGTTGTCTCACTTTTCTCACCTAAAATAAACTCTACTGGATGACATGCGACTTTCGGATGTTCTAGGGATCGACTTATATCGGTTTGGAAAATTATTGGATCCAATATTCTGCATTTTTCTGATTATCTGTATTGTTTTGTTTTGTTGTTTTTTAACCGATTCCTGATAAAACAAGTTCATTTAAAAATGCGCTACCTTGGCTCTGCTGAGGCTGCCTCTATCTGTAGTCATGAATGACACGTTACAATTAATAGCCTGTCAACACTGAAGGATAGAGGTTGAAGTTTTCTTTTAATTAAACATACCTAAAGTATAAATAAGTAAAGCCATTTTAGGAAAATTGTGTTGGAGTTTGTGTTTTTTTAATTCTGACAAACAAAACTATCTTAACAAAACCAGTTTACATTTTTTTTTACTTTTTGTAATTCTCGTTTGTGCTTCTTCCATGCCTTACCTATATCCAGCTGCTGGAACATTTACATTTCCCCAGTCAATAAAGTTTATCTTATCTTAAGGGATTCATTTTTTCAGTTATTTTTAATGCTAAAACGATCTGAACTATGTGTTGGTGCGATATTTAATATATGTTGCTTGTCTTCCTCATTCACTTTAGTTTTGCAATGTTGGTTGAACAAAGCAGTCAGATTAAGAATCTCACTTTGTGCTCTGGGAAGTGTTTTCTAATATTTTTGAATTTTTGAGGGTAAATATATATAATCAGTAGCAGGCTGAGTACTTGGACACTCAGTCTTAAGTGCGTTAAGAAACACACAAATATTCAAACACTAAACCTCTAAGATTGATTGTTCTTGTCAAGTGGGGCCTTTATTTGGTCAGTGGAACTGTTTGTTGGTTTGTCACACAAGAGTTATCAGATATATGAGTGAATTGGTCTTTAGAACGAGAGAACAAAAACACTTGTTTAAATCACAGCTTCGTCTAACCTAAACACTGTTTTAAAGTCAGAGATGCCAAGTGTATGTGGAGATTAGGGAAGGTCAAAGTGATCAATGAAGCAGTTATCTGCTCCAAACACATGTGGTTTAGGAAGCAGGCTACACATTATGGAACCGATGGAAGATTGTCTTTAAGTGCATACACTGACCTTAAGTAGCAAACAAAGTGGCCAGGACATTTATAAACATTCAGTGAGCTGAATTCTGATCATATAGAAACAGCATGTGAGCAGTTGACTTTTATTAACGACGACAGGTTCATCGGTAAACCCAAACCCACTGTCTGAAGTAATCTTTTCCACCATTATGCCCAGCTCAATCTGAAAGATATTGATTTCTGCACCAGCAGAAAGACATTCAACAGCAAAGCACACAGACTCTGTTAGAAAGCTTTGCTGATTAAATCTGTCGGCATCCTCACTTTTCTGTTTGTAGCAGGATGTTAGGCGTCATAAATGCTTAATCCACTGCCTTGTCCAATGGTGTTGGAGGGAAACGATTTATTACAAGACTGCACCAAGCAATTTGATGATCTCTCTTCTTTAATGAGAAGCTACTGTTGATGTCATGATGACGGCACCTTAAACACCAACACAACGATATTTACAATTGTGGCAGCACTGCACACTGGAAGACATCTTTAACTTGATACGTTTCCATATGTAACTGAAGCTACAACTTTGATGCAAAGAGTGATGCTGTTGCACTCATGAATCAGGCCGGACTCTGATTAACATATACTGTCAGAAAATGGAGGAAAGTTTTATTCCACCTGAGGGAATAAAGAAAACAACTGTGGCTGGTTTTCAGTATAGTCAGTATATTTCTGTCCTCTAGTTGTAACCATCAACTGATCTGCACTTTAAAAAAAACAGTCAGTTAAAAAAATTGTGAAAATTTGGCAGAAAATGTGCCAGTTTTTTTTTTTAATAAAACAGTTGAATGCGATAAAGTTCTAAAACTGTAAGAACTGTGGAAATAATGGCAAATATATGGACTTTTTGTCTGTAATTAAACAACACAGGGTGCACGGGCATATAGTACAGTATTGAGACTATTCTATGTCAAAAGGTTTTCAGAGTCATTCTCTGAACTACAATGCCTGATATATTTTTATAGAATACAATAAATGAACCCAACAATTACAATTAATTCAATGGTAAGTATAAACTCAGTGAGCAGACAAACTAAATTAATTTGTTGTGTGCATGCATCGGTGTAAACTATAATGGATCTTTCCCATTTGTCTACCCCCCATTCTTAGCTTCTGGAGCCTGCCTCAAGTAGCCATTCAAGGCACTGCAGTTTTCCACAATTATCAGAACTAGTTATCTGCTTATCCTTAATTTTGTTATCTCAATGCATTTCTCGGTTGTGGAGCATGCCACTTGTGTAGCAGGTGACACCAGCTGGATTTACATTTGCTTTACAGTAAAAATGTATTCATTTAAGATTTATATTTGAATAAGAAGAAGTACACAGCAGGAACCAACATCACACACCACAGCATTTATAGCCTGAGCTACTTTTGTAATTCCTGTCCATAGATGGAGCTTTTAAACCTCAACAAAAATAAAAAACTGCACAAATGCACAATGCATACAATTATACAATCAAATTAGCATAAAGCACAAGATCATTCAGGACTGCACGACTGATCCCACTTCAAAAACTGATGGCAGTCAGCCGCTTTATTTTGTGTGGGTAAAGACGAACACGTATTGATCCCCGGACAGAAAGAGCCGGTTATCCACACAAGGATTTGCAGAAGGGCACCTTACAGTTTCCGGTGGATGCATCTGAGTTACTGAACTAGAAAAGCTGAAAGGTTTCAGCCAGGGACAAGGAAAAAACATTTGAGGGTCTACAAGTGGGAAAAGCTGAGAAAAATGTTAGAGGTTTAACATCATAAGGCAACTCTGAAAGTCACTTTTATTGCTTAGAATGACAAATGTTGCAGGCAGAAGATTATATCAGGTGTAGGTGATTATTTATATTTCTGTTACGACTAAAAAGAAAATTCTTTGCTGTTTTCTGGTTAATATGTGCTCAGCAAATGACTGAAAAAAGACATCACTATGTGAAGAGGCTACAGTATTATGTATTTAATAACAGTTTCGTATCCTCACTTCATCTCATCTCATCTCATCTCATTCAGTTTGTAGTTACGCCTTGTAGACAGAAATTAGTCTGGCACTAAACACTACAGTGTTTAGTGTAGGTGAATATACAAATCAGTTTTTCTAGTTTTTATAAACATTTACCGTGATCAAAATTGCAGGTTGTTAAACACTTTAACATTTGAAGGGTTTTTCTGGCTCAGAACAGGCCTTTAGGAGGGTAAATATGCAGAGCAGTGAGCTTTATCAGTCTACAAACAGTAAAAGCAATGAGTCTGTGTCACTTTATTTGACAGAATGTAGGGATTGTCTATATATTTCTGACCATTTGCTGTACACAAATGCCTATTATGCTTGATTACATAAAAGCCCATTTAACAAAACTTGATTTAAAAAAAAGTGAACTACTTTATTCTTAATTCTTATCATTTTGCCACTTGTGGTTTTCCTGCCGTGCTGCCTAAAACCAGTTTGGATGATGTTAAAAACACCTCTTTGCAGGAAAAGCCCTAATTTGAAAACTTTCATAACCAACTTTGTCAATGAAAGCTGACAATGAAATTCATCCTTCTCAACAATATGGGGATCTGTTTGTACCACAATGTGTTGTTTATTGCAGCCTAATTGTATAACATGCACAACTGTCTGGTGATATATTACTGTTTCTATGTTTCCACAGTTGCAGTTGAACATCATCTTGCTGTTTGATGATTACCATTGTTAATGAGGTTCTGTTGATTAATATGCCAAATGTGTTGATGTCATCGCATATTAGTAACCGGCATTTGCATTGAACTGACGGCTTAAGTCACTGTTTAATGTGGATTGGTGTCTGTTGATGTTTGACAGGAGCAAATGCAAATGACAGAAGTGATGTACGAACTCAGGCAACAGACGGGATGAACAGCTGGAGATGACAGAGGACTGGCAAACAAAGATGACAAAAGACATCAGCTCAGTTGGAACAGTAGGTACTGTAAGGACAAGGAAGGATGTAAAGGCAGAGTAATGGCAAGGAATGCACGCCATAAAATGAATAACACAATTCAAAAATGCTATAAAATCCTGAAAACCAACTTCTCTGACAAATGTTGGCATGAAAAACTCACTTTAATCCACGTTTATTAGGGCGGTATTTTTACATTAGTAGGATTCAATAAAAACGTGTAGTTTGCCAGGTGGAGAAAATTCTCCTTGTTAAATGACAGTACTCTGACTGCAGTAATAAGCATTAGGTATGAACATTTAATATGGCCAATAACATGGTCAGAAGTGTAAAATGGGGAACAGAAATGAGGACTGCTAGATTGAGAAGCAGAAATACTCACAAAAAGATTATTCAGAAAATAAATAACCTTCACAGACAACCAACTGTAAGTGTTGCAGGCCAGAACAAATATAGATGAATCGATATTCTTTCTATAACTTTAGACAAGAGGCAGCTCCAGGGATCCTCACCAGAGGCTGCTATTGTACTCAGTTTTACCCACAACACTTTTGTTTATGTTCTGTATTAAATTTTAATCATGCTGAGACCTTTTCTGTAGCAAATAAAATAACTCAACCATTTATTTAAATCAGATACAAATATCAAATGCAGAAATGTTCAATTGAACTGTCCTTTTGTGGTACTCAGAATCCCAAAAGAAATCTTATATTTTGATCAATGTGTTTGGCCACTGTATCTGGCATGTACCAAATTCAATTTCTCAGTGATGATGAATGTTTTCTTTTGTGATTATTCTTCCTGAAGGAGAAATTTACCAATTAATCTGGCCCCTTTCACAGCATCAAGGAAGGACTGCTGGAGTTGATAGAAACTCACTGTCTGGCACAAGGACACTTGAGCAGAGAAGCGGTTTGCCTCCTCTAGCTAAAGAAAGCTTGTCCTATTCATTTGTCTCTCCAAGATGAGAGCTGTTCTTGGGTGCTTCAGTAAAGTAGCTTTTCTGTTGTCAAATTAGCACAAAAAACAAAAACTCAATGGCTGCCACTCTCATGAGAATATAATTCCTACCTCCTGTTTTGTTTATATAAACAGGATTCATGGGTCAGCTTGAAAAAAAAATGCTCAAAATGAAAAAGCAAATGTCCTTTCTGGTGCTGGACCATCATGTTTTCTCAGCCAGGCTGCATCTCACCAGCTGGCGAACACCACTTCACACAAACGGCTCTTTGGAGGCGCACAATGTCACTGCACTCGTTTGGAAAGCTACCTTTCATTATGAGGCGGTGTCAGATGGATGTCAGAAGTACAGTAAAGCTCACAATGCAATGCGGTAGCTTCTGACAGCCGGCTCCTAATTAAGATGAAGGACACGTGTGGCTGCTATAGGCATCATTAAAATCTATATAAATCCCACAAATTTTATGTAATGAGGGAACATGGCAGCTGATACACCCTCCAAACCAGAATGCGAACCTCGTGAGAGCAGAGACACGACGACAAAAGCTCTAACGAAAACGGGAACAGAGGTGCTTGTTACACTGCAAGTAAATTGACCTCAGACATGACGGTATCATTAATTGCTACAGATATACTGAGACATGTCTTAGTTAAAGTGGCCTCAAAAAACACAAGCATAATAATTGGACAGATTTGTCCATTAAGAAAGTGATAATCTTGAAAATATTTTATATTTTCTGAATAGAAACAACATCAATGTCAGAAACCCAGCAACACCAACATACAAGTCTACTGAGATAGTGCAAAGTTAATAAATGGCAGCGTTCATTTATAAAAAGAAACCTACTGCAACAGTGAATCACATCCCCTGCTAATGTTCCACTTTAGCAGAACTAAAGTTAACTCCAGAAAAGACAGCCTGCTGCAGTATGCATTAACACCATAAAGGACATATACATATAACCTCACTTTATCTTCACTAGTCTAGACACAAACAAACAATATACTGACAAACATTCAACTGAGCTGAACAACACACTTTGGCTGAGCAATTTATTTAGAGAACTCATTAATGGGTCTGATAGTGGGAAACAGTAATCCTCCTGCGTATTGTTGCTTAGACGCGGTTGTTTTCAAAAAGCCTAAAAATAAATGCTGATAAACACTGTCATATTCATTAGGCGTCAACACGCACATGGAAGCTTTCTCCTGTTGTTCTTCATGACTGAAGATCGAGTCTAAAAAATCAGACACCTGGTGTGCAAATTTAACCAAACTCTATGAAGCATTACTGAACACCACAGATGAAAGACGTGCACCTATAACATCAGTGTTAATTATTCTGACATCTTTACAATCTTCTGGATATTTCTGTAAATGCTGCTGCGTAGCTTTACTGGATCACATAACTAAATTGATTGTAGATTTTTTTTTTTAATGCAAAAGAAAAATCCACATAATGAAGAGAACTATTTCAGGACGCTCTAATCTGCATTTAAAAACATAGTTTGACATTGTGTAAAAAGATCCTTCTTCGGTTTTCTTGCAGATAGTAATGAACTCAAAGATGTCTTTTCATTCCTTTCAGCGGCACCTGTGGTGATGAACAGCAATTGCAGGTGTGTTTTGAAACTCCCTTTCCCCTTCAAGGTCACTACAAATGAATACAGAAACAGTATAATGTCTTCTCAGATGAGAAAAAGCAGCAGAGGAAAAAGCTACACTGTAAAAAACACAGTAAAATAACCAAAATCAACCGTCTCATTAAAATGCAATAATTTCCCACAATTGAAACACATTTTCAAGCTCTGTAGTGTTTAGTGAAGGATATTTACATATATAAAAACAATTAAATTAACCATAAAGACGGATCAATATATTGATATATTGATAGATAAATTACATAATCAGAAATATGGTATTTTGACTGATTACTATTGTTTATAGATATAATAAACTGATGAAAATGCATTCTTTCAATATTTCTTTTCTGTTAACTGTCACCAAATGTACCTCATTTAGAAAATAAACTTGAATTTTACAGATTTATCTAATAAATAAAAAGAAAATATTTGTATTTGATTACAATAAATTTGGTATTTCAACAGTTTTTTATATAAAAATGTGACCTAGTGAACTTGTAGTTTTTTTCACAAGCTGTGGCCACAGCTAGGAATGTTAGAAAAACTACAGGATCCGGCTGTAGACCGGAAACAAAACAATCAGCACGCCCCACACACGTTGGGTCTGGCCTGCTCACCAGCTGCTAAAGAGTAGGCTACCGTTTTGTGTGGATGGCGAGCGCAAGACGGATACATCATTGTAATAGTGTACAATGATGTGCGCTTAGTAGTTACCTCCACCAAGCGAAGCGGCAGAGGTTATGTTTTTTGACGGTGTTTGTCCGTTTGTTTGTTTGTTAGCAAGATAACTTGAAAAGTTATGAACGGATTTTGATTTTTGTCAAGTTAACTATGACATTCATGCGATTAATCACGATTCAATATTTTAATCGATTGACAGCACTAGTTATTAATGTTACTCTACATTAGATATCTACATTATAATTGTAATTTAACTGATATTTTAGTGTATTTCAAAAATATGGCAAAATCTAAGTAAAAGAGAAAAAAAATCATAAATTACAGATAATTAAAAAAAACAACCTTTTTTACAGTGTACGTCGCTTTACACTGGGCTGAGTTGACAAACAAGTCTGTCCATTAGCTCTGCCTGCCCTCTCTGGCAGCGAGATAACTGCAGGGTGAAGAAACATGCGTCCACAAGCTAACCAGAAGCTGATGCGATATTTTTTAACAGTTAGATAAGAGATTGGTAGGAATCTTCTCATCTAAGTCAAATAAGATATTTGTTGGTACAAGTTGAGCAAATGAGCAGAAATAACCTGCAGTGGCAAACTTTTGTCTCCCCCTTGTGGCAGTGAGAGTAATTACACAAACACTATTCATGCATGTGTGTGATGACCTGTTGGTTATTGCTATCGATCGCTGTCTTCTTCAGACTGTAATCCTTCCTTTGAATGCAGAGTTTCTTATCTGGAGTATCAGAAACTTTTCTTTGATGCTTCCTTTCTCGGCCACTGGCTCCGTAATATTCCTGGTTGCTATAACCTGCTCTGTCTCCATGTCAACAGTTGCTGCTATCTTCAGCACTGGCAAACCAATCGTTGCTGGTTGGCGTTGCGCAAGCATCAGAGTATCACCACCAACACTGGATTTAAAATTTAAAATACAGAGAGATTTACCTGCTGCTTATAGACTTAATACTAATGTTTCTACTCGCTTAGTAAAGGCTTTAATTTAGCGGGTGTCCATTTATATGTAAAAGTTTAACATTCTGGCTTTATTCCAATTTTTTTTTTACAGTGAACTATTTTGCAGACCAACAAGTTTGACCAAGTTAATCCTATCAGATGTTGTTTCTCTCACTAACTTTAAAAGTGTACACATTCTATATACTGACTGTAATACAAAAGCAGCAAAGACAAATGTAATGTCCGATCCCCTCCATACTGTAAATAGTTCAGTTGTGACCAGCCACTCAACAAAAACAAGGTCTGACATGAATGATGTCATTCCTTCCTGCTCTGGGAATGAATGGGAAACTGTGGAGCTGAACCAGTTATATTCATTTGCCTGACAAACTAACTTCCGTGTTTCCTTTTGAATGTGAAAGTTAGAGCGCCACGGCCACAGGAGCGTCCGTTGTGTTTGGTTTGGGGAACATAAAGAGGTCTTGTGTGGAAGAAGGCGAGGAAGGGAGGAGGTGGTGGTGTTCAACAAAGGAACGGAGAGATTAAGGCAACTGTGCACAAAATTACTATTTGGAAGCTTTTGATAAATGCAATTACAATAAGGGTTATTGGTTCTCCCAGAGAAAGTCATTAAGACCATCAAGAAAAAACTCCACGAGCATAAATTAAATGTCAATTTCTGCTGTCCAATTTTCACAAAGATTCCTAATCACAGAGGAACACATTGACACCAAATTCGTCAACATGAAAGTCAAATGTTACCGCTTCATTCTAAAATGTGCTCGACGGCTAAATAAATAAAACATGACAGAAGAAAAATAAGTTCTCAAACAAGCAAATCTTACCTTTGTTGAAATGAACGTGAGAAAAGCAGCTTTATTGGCTTAATTCAGCAGCCACAGTGCAGCCTAATTACAATGGATCGCAGGGAGTTTGTGAATCAAAACACATGCAGGAGTTTGGGCTGAATTTTAAAGAGGCTTCCTTTTAAACATGTTTATCAATTACGCTGAACGTGGCCCTAACTAGAGTAAGCAAAATTATAAATCAAGTCTAATTTATGCCTTGCTATAGCAGCTACTGCCGAGTGTGGGCTCGGCAGGAGAAAATGATTAATGTCTGAAGGGTCTTGGATTAAAAATTATTTGACGTGTGCTGTAAAATACAAGCAATTTCATATTTCAGGACACTCTGTCCTCCCTTTACACTTTCATTTCTATCATGTGTTGTGGCAGAGTGATGGGAGCAATAATTTGATTAAGTACATCATTTGTTATGACTGTTGTCCTGAACTCGCTCACACCTCAATCATGATTTCTGACAGAAAGGCAAAAGCCTCACTGTGCCTCATTCAGTTGTCAGAAAAAGTCAATAAAACACAAGAAAGCCCTTCTCAAAACATATAGTAATCAATCCTTCCCTATGAATACAGAGCTCTGGTTCCCCCTGCCAGCAGCTAACATAAATGAAATGTGAAAAATGATGTGCTCTGCCGTTTCAAAAGTAACACTGGTTGGACACAAATCTATGGCCATGTGAACTATTATTTACAAATCTTTGCAGAGAAAGAAAGTGCAGAGGATTTCTAACTGTTACTGCCAGCACAGTCCTGCCAAGAGATTCTCTCACATGCAGGACACAAGCACACATCAATACACTGTACAGCCAAGTAACACAGAAAGGTCTCAAAGTCCTCACTGTGCTCTGTTAAAAGAGCAATCAATGCAGGAGTCTCTCAGACCAGGCTCGCATACAGCACAAAGTCACCCTGCAGACACGGCTCCAAACACGACTACATTTGCTTTCCTACCTGTAGCCCTCGTCTCCTCAGAATGCTGGACTCGTCCATGGTACAGAGCCCCGACTTATCATGCCTCCTTACCGGTGCATAGCCATGCTGCACTGCCTCGCGCCTGCCTCCTGCTCCCTCCCTCCCTCAGGCTAAATCTGATCTTAGCAGCTGCTAAACACTTCCATCAGAACTTATCTGATTGGAGGGGGGCAGTCAGCTGACGCCTCCTCTTGTTCCTCTCCTCTGTAACTTCAGGAGTGAAGGAGAGAGATGGAGCGGGAGAGAGAGAGAGAGGGAGAAGATAGGCAGTTCTAATTTAGCGTAGCAACGGGTGGGGATGAATGGGAGGTGTGGTGGGGGGGAGCCGGGGACAAGTGGGAGCCCCAAGACTCATTTCTCTGAGCAGCCACGCTTTTTGGACACCCTAGATGACCATGAAAATGAGAGGATATCCTTTCCAGCATTGTTCTGCTCCAACCTCAACAATGAATCTGGCATCCTGTCTGCGGCAGGCAGAGCTAACAGACCTCAGTGGTCTTATTGCAGTCAATGAGTCACATGAAGACTACAAAATACACTCCTGAAGGTTGGGCCACTGACAGAAACGTGATGGCTGAGACTACCAAAAAGTAAAGGAGAGGGGGAGAGAAATGCTTTGCATACAGAAATAAAAAGGGAAATAGCAAGACTTGCCGTTAATATATAAAACGTCGTTACTCAAGACCTTTCAAACCTGCTGTGAAAATGTCACATGAGCTGTTGTGAGCCAATTTACACACAGGAGACGCTTCCCTCATTCCAAACACCGCGACCCTGAACCTTTATCGTACTGAAATCAACCGGCACAACCTGTTATGGAGATCCTGTGTCAATTTCCAACAATTTCATGCACCGCTACAGCTCTGCAGAAATGAGTTTTGAGGCGATCCACAGATCTTCACACTTACTAAGTCAATGTCCCCACACCATCATGAATTATTAGCATTTGTAAAATAAGTTGTTTCCGTGTGCCATGCTGCCAATTCCATCCTGCAATTTCGCATTCTGTTTCAGTCTGTGTTTTTCTTTGCCCCCCTCTTCTCTTTTTTTCACCCTCTCTCACTCATTTCCATTCACTGTGGTAGTGCTCTGTGAATATTAAGTGGGCCCCTTCCATTCTCCTCATCTCCAACCAAGCTCAAATGATTTCTCTTGCTAACAGCTACTACGGCTGGTGGAGGAGGTGTGCAGGATTGTCAGACAGGTGACCACTACATCAACTTTTCTCATTTTGAAACCTGTACAACAAAAAGCTGATGGAGTGTTGAGGTGGCTGGGGCGACAGTCATTTGTGTTGCGGTGCTGATAAGAGGGCTGAGAGTAGAAAGGCCAGGTCTGTGCTCCGGTAATCAGGCTGTTTTTGAATAAACCCCTTAAAACCTCAGAGGACAAGGATTACAGTAGTCAACTTTTTCAGCTTGAACAATGCCCTCCAGATTACCTGAGGGAATTAAAGAATCCTGTTATGTTCTACTGACTGGTCTCGAGCCGCTGCTCCGTCTGTGGCTGCTTAAAGAACAATTAAGAAAATTCCACATTGGACAGACAATGAAGATGAAGAGCTGCAGAAACACAAGGGAGGGGTCACTTGTCTTCTTCAATACTGAAAGTCCCCATTTCTCTATTGTACATTGTGGCTGTAACAAGCACCACAGCTACTACACTAATGTTAAAACAATGAGTAGAGTAATTGATTCAACTGACAAATGATCAATTGGAAACAATTATGGTGGTCATATAATTGTCAAAATCATTCATCCCCCAAAAATATTGACTGGCTCAGACAGGGCTGCACAATTAATCAAAAATTAATCACGATTTTGGTTTCCCATTATTTAAATGAATATGATCGACTGCAATATTGACGTTTAAAATGCGTGCTCTATTTTAAGCTTAGATTTGACCAATCAAAAGTCGAAAATCGTTGGAATTGAAAATCCAATGATTCATCTCGTTTTTACAGTTTTTTGCTCTGATAAATGGTGAAATTTCTGCATTAAAAAAAGAAATGTGTCTTTCACATGTACTGCCAGGTTTTGCAGTTCAGAAGGTTAAGTTATATTTTGATGCAAAGATTTGTATTTTAGCAGGAATATAGCACATTAAAGTGAAAGCAGTGCTCTGTTTATATAAATTAAAATGCAATAAAAATATTTAGTCCCTTAAATCAGTGAATTATTTTGATAAATAATCGTGATTGCGATATTATTCAAAATATTTGCCCTTATAACCTCACGATACGATACGCGATACATGGCTCACGATACAATACTATCACACGATACTGCGATAATCGATATATTGCAAGACAATCACGTAACAATATATCACAATATCTATAACTGAAAAATGTCTCTTACGGTAGCGTTGCTGTCCTCCATTATACCTGTACAAACTCTTCTTTGGCCAATTCATTTCCTCTCATTCATGTGATAAACGCCACCATGTGGAGTCATTAAGTAGTGACGCTGGGGAAATGGCAGCTGGCAGGGGAATCTGGCAGGGTTTAGAGCGCCTTATTATATTAATTAAAGTAACAATACTCATATCGCACGAGGAAGGACAACGATATATTGCTGTATTGATATTTTGTCCCACCCCTAGACTAACGCTTGTCAAAGAGCCTACAATAGTTCTTTTGGGCATTGAGAAAGTACAGAAGCATTTATTGACATTTCATAGATGAAACGAAATGAAATACATAATATGAAATACGTTCCAGTTGCTACAATTAACGACAAGGGAAAGCATCAAATCCTCAAAATTTAGAAGCAAGAGCAAGTGAATGTTTAGAATTTTCACTCTTAAAATAACTAAGTAATCAATCAATTATCAAACTAATTAAAGACTCTTTTTCTGTCAGTCATTACACTAATCCATCCCTTAATGTACCTGACATTTCAGCATTATACAAGATATTACAGTGGTGCCCCCAAAGAGGTTTTTGCCAACAGCAAAGGAAATCACCAGCTCAGAAATAATAGAATTTGACAATAAACCATAAAGTTTTGTTAATTTGAGTCTGATTTACTCAAGCTGCCATTTTTGGCAGATGTCTGTGAAAAAAGGTAACATAAACTCATTGCCTTTAGTGTACAGGAGCTGATGATGCTTACTTTCATGCCTTGTCAACCCCCAGAGGCTTTTCTAAGCCAGAAAACAACGGGATACGTTAGGTAAATGATTAGAAGTATTTAGCCGTTTTAACTTCTATTGTGGAAAAAAAATAAATACAATTTCAAAAAACTGTTTTTTACTGACAGCACAGAGCTGCTTTGAGGTGGGGTTTGGGGCAGCTATGAAGGCAGACAGTTTGAGCCAATGGCCTTGGAGCTGGGCCACAGAAAAGCCTCTGGGAAAAGTCCAGGGGTTGTCTGTGACTCATTTCCTCCTGGCAGGTGGGCAGCTGAGGTTGTTTCCACAGCCTTTGGAGAAAAAAGGGAACGCTGGCACAGAAAGCATGCAGAGAGTGCTGATTGAGTGACCCACAGCCTCTGCTCTGCCTGAGCTTATCAGACCAAGAGGTAACCTGCAGATGTGAGGCCGGCAGAGGAGGGACATGGCCTGTGAAGAGAGCAGTAAGGAAAGAAAGAGTCAATTCCCTCCATACAAAGCAGTGCAGAAATCCATCTGTCCAAAGCCAAAGGAGTGAGAATATCCATCCATGATAAAGCCCTGTAGAGCCAACCTCCCAATGGACGAGGCAAGTCTTAAACCTTGACAACAAGTGCAAAGATAGTAACCGAGAAGAACCAATAGCTGCAATGCATCACTCTCAATTCCTCTCTGGTTTTTCCTATTTTGAATAACTTGAAGCAGGCATGTAAATATATGCATTCATACGATGAAAATGATGTCAGCTTGAGTCCACTTGGAAAATCCACTAGGCTTTCGTCTCAATTCATTTTTGTCAGTCTCAAAGAAGCACAAAGTCACCCTATGCATAACACTGTCACATTTGAAATTCACAACAGAGAAAATTGTATCTCAAACAGAGCAGATGACAGGGGTTGAATGTATCAGCTGCAGCTACTTCATCTAGAGTGACAGTTTCATTTATATCACACCCAGATGTTTGCAGTAACATGCTGCATGGTTTGTAATTTGGAGATGTGTGGGGTCAATATATTCCCAAAGATATTCTGTGGAACAAAAACAGGGCAGGTGAAAAAAAAACCAGAGATGAAAGTACCGCATGAACACGACACGAAAAGTCTTTATGTGGTAAACGCATGTTGAAAAATACCAATACACAGTCTCTTCTAACTGAATACTCCCTGCAGTGACAGTGTTCACAGGTTATGTATCTGTTCGAAGGGTTAAATCATCCAAACAGATTTCTTTTTTCTACTTTTGTGTCTCATCTCTCTGTGTGTGTGTACATCTATCTTTGTATTTGAGTTTTAGACCTTGGGAGAGTGAGCACTTGTGGACAGTGAGGACATTTTAAATGCAAGCCTTCAGAGGGCTGTTTGAGTGTTTTGGTTAGAATGAGGGTTAGTTCAGGTGAGGATTAGGCATTTAGTTGTGATGGTTAATGTAAAAGTAAAGAGCTAGGAAATGCATTATGTTAATGAACGTCTTCAGTAGGGCTGAATGATATGCAAAAAAAAAAAATCATATTAATAAGAAGAAGAACTTTATTTGTATAGCGCCCTTCATACAAGGTTTGCAGCTCAAAGCGCTTTACAAGGAAACATCCGCAATATTACAAGGTAACACTTAAAACACTTAAAACATTAACAAGAAAGACTTATATGCCTTGCCTACACTACCACAAAACGGCACTACTATCACCTACCCCTGCCTCACACCAACTGCACCAAGAAAAGTGGGGTGGGGATACAGACCCTGGTTCGGGTAGGGGGTAGAAGAGTTAAAGATGAAATACATTATAACAAATGTTTGTCGAATTCCCAAAAAATCTGTTCTCAGTTACAGATTTGTCATGTTTTTGTTGTTAGACAATGAAATGAGTATGAAATGAGGCTCATTAGAATTACATGTTAATCAGCAGTCAATTCCAAGCTGCTGCTCAGCACCACTAAAATCCTGATTTTATAACGTTGTCTAACAAACTATCCACACATGAGTTAAAGACGAAGGCTGTGCTGTGGATTTGGCTACATTAACATAGAATTCAAAAAAGTCAGAGAAAGATTAACAGTAAGAAGGAAAGGGGCTGCTTTAGCTGATCCACTGTTTCAGTGTTGCACTTTGTGTAATATACACAGAACAGTTTTTCACTTTTTTAAGGGGTTTGTGAGAAACTTTCTTTTGGAGTTGTACGACTCACTTAAATAATATTCCCTCTTTTTAGATGATTTTTTTATCACGTTTTAGGTTCAACTACAAGTTTGCAGTTAAATATGTGAGCATTTGTTTTTATTTCATTCTGTGCTGCATTTTTCAATGACATACAGTTTGTGAAAATAAAACATTCTTAAATAAAACAGTCATTTTGCTCTTTGACGGAACCTAATCATTTAGATTAACTGAGTTATTGATAAAATTGTATGTTATGAACTATTTTATCTTCATAAAAAAAAAATGCAATTCCTACGATTTGGATATTTTTACCTTACTTCAAATCAGGATAATGTTTTGATTAAGCCCTAGTCCTCATAAAAGTATGAATATGTGAATGTGTGTTTAACTGGATTACAATCACAGCAATATAATAAATAGACTTTTTTTTTTTTTGGCAGGAAGCCGGTAACACTAATTATTCTTTTACAAATTGCAAACTCTAGAAATATCTGCTGATGAAGTGATTAAGATATAATACAATACATACACCCACAACAATATGTTGCAAATTATGGGTTTACATTAAAGAAAGGTCTACGCAATCAAACTGAAGCTGCACTCATAGAGCCATGCTGGCACTGGAGAACAAAGACTGATACCGCAGACAAACGGATCAATAAGGTGCATGTGGCTAACTTATCTTTTTAGTTTCTTGCTTTTTTTATTATTATTTTTAGGTGGATAGCTACTGTGGCTTGATAATAGTATTTTTTTCCATTAGAGGTGGGCTTTATTAAAAAATAAGACAGGTTGTTCAGTGTTGACTGAAAAATCTATGGCATTTGTGAAAAGGTTTATGGTTTATGGCACCACTATACCTTGTGTTGCTCCACATAGACAGCAGCTCCTCCCTTTGCAACAACAAACTACTCTAACAACAATGATATCAGTAAAGGACATCACTGACTGACAATTACGAGGAAAAATGAGAGTCCACAAAGGCACAACATCAGGATTATGACAGTCTTATCTCCATATCACACCAGAAGTGAAGTATTGATTTTCTGCCAAAGAGCATCACAGTCAAGAGAGATGTGCCATGCTAGTCAAGGAGCCATGCACACCCAGGGGCATGATGGAGGAGCATAGAGGAGGAGGGAAAAGGCAAAAAGCAATAACAGGAGTCCAGTGAGGCAAACATGAGGGTAAAACACTGCTGACAGAACCAGCACTTAAACCTGCAATGAAGGTTCAGACGAGTAGAAGGAGACTGACAGGTAAAAAAAAATTTAAAAAAAGCAACATGCATGCATTCTGACCCTAACCCTATTCTTTAAAATTTGCTAAAAGTTATATTCTAGGGAGTCTTTTGTATATATTTAGGCAAAACTGGATGTACTTATGCACCTCATCCAAAATTTAGGCTATCAATAACAGACCTAACCATCTTTAAAAAATTTTAAAAAACACTAAAACCTAGGAAAATCGAGTTATTTTAGTCTATATGGTGAATATTATGTTGTTGATGGAGATTCTAGAGAGGAGAAGACTGCTACTCGACAAGGACATCAAGATGGGGGAAAATGGCACTTGTCCTCTCCAAATGCAACCAATCAGCATTGAGCCCTGCACAGCAGATCTTTCAGGGACGCTGAAAGTACCTTCCTGGAGTAGATGTTTTTTCTCCCCTGATAACAGCCTATAAAGAAGTTCTACAGGCAGTTTTTGCAGTAGGAACATGCACAAAGGTGAGGGACACCTTACAACCTGTAGTAATCATTTGAACAAGTCTCTTTTTCAGGTGTCCTAAAACACAGGAGTAGTGTATACTAGTTAAACATAGCAGAGGTTTTACAAATAAAAGCATATTATTGTGGATGTAGCCGAAGAATCT
Source organism: Chromis chromis (assembly GCA_900302755.1). Taxonomy (NCBI): domain Eukaryota; kingdom Metazoa; phylum Chordata; class Actinopteri; family Pomacentridae; genus Chromis; species Chromis chromis. The sequence goes on from OMNN01102398.1 coordinate 100,428, forward strand.
GCAGCCTTGCTAAAGGCTATGTAAAGCAGCTGTGTTTTTAGCTGAATGCCATCATTAACATGCTCAAAATAACAACGTTAACAAGCTGATGTTTTGCAGGTATAATGTCCAACATGCTTCCCATCTAAATTTACCATATTGGCATACAAGTTTTTGCCAATTTAAAAAATAACACTTATACTGTAAGACTGAACATGCTCATGAATATTTGCTCATTTGTTTAAAAGAGATACCCTCCAATTTTAGAAGAGGTGTTCCTCCTACGTTGTCTGAATGCACGTATTACTAATTGAAAGATTCCAGAGTCATTCATGCAGCAGTTGCTGCAGTCAAACCACAAATATCAACCTGATGCTGGGAGTGGATGAAAAGCCAGAATATCACCTTAATCGTGTGGAGATTTGCATGTTTGTATTCCATAACAGTCCATAAAGTATATCCAATACTTAATAAAACACATGTTAAATGGTCAGCCCTACAGGTGCAAAACCACATACAGATTTTTCTACTGCGTGTCTTCATGTGTCATTGAACTTTCAATGGAGAAAGAGTCAATTTTTCACTAGCTCACTAAATAAAAAATATCAGACCAGGAACAGCCTTGAAAAACACATTTTCTACAGTTATTGTAACTACAGAACCCTTCTGGCTTTTTTTTTTAGCAAAACTGAAAAAATATAAAGGGAAATATGACCACACTAAATAAAGAAGAGCAACATTAAGCTTTATGTTTTAGTGGAAAAATACTGTCATGTTTGAATATAGACATACCCCTAGAACCATCCTATTTTATATTGGGAATACCACCAAGGGATGTGGGAGGTGACAGTCAGACATCACTACTCAGAATTTTGTTTCTGATCGCTAAAAAGATGATTACATTGTCTTGGTTGAAACCACAGCCCCCTACACTGACTCCATGGAGAGGGAAGGTTAAGGATGGAAAATATAACTACCAGACTGCAATTGAAAACTGGCATATTCCAGAACAAATGGTCTCCAATTATTTGTTCTTTCTTCTCCTCTTTAAATTAGAGTGGCACGGTGAAACTTACACCTTCCTTTTGATATATGTTTTCGTTTGTGTGTGTGTGTGTGTGCGCGTATGTGTATATATATGCAGGACAAACACACATTTGTACTCCATTTACATTTTTCCTGGCTATATATTGACTCTGAGAATGCAGCTGTGGACTATATTTTGAGACTTGTAATGTGTCTTTGGACTGTACTGTATACTGGATTTCCACTTGAGAAATCTTAATAAAAGAAGTTAAAAAAAAATAAAAATGAATATTGTCAATTTTGCGAGCCTTTCTTTAGAAAATAAATTCAAAAAAGTCACAGCCTGAGCCCTAACCGACCACATTTCAGAGCTGCCCATTTTGAACTGAATGAGGAGTAACCGAATCCAACAGCCAATTACAGTAAATCTCTTCAGACATGAATATAGCCGCCAAATCCGACTGTGGTTAGAAGTGACAACAATAACATGCTGTAACACAGTCTGCATGCTGGCAGACCTCCACTCAGTCATAGTGACGGAGGCCAGCCGCTGGTGTGCTTCCCAGTCATATAGCCATCATTATGACAAATGCCAGCTCGTCTGTAGAAGAGACAGGCATCATCTTTCCTAGTTTAAGTGCACTGTTTATGATCATGCCTGGATTTTATAATACAAAATATTCCCTCCAAAACAGAAAACAATTTTCAAACCAATAATTAAAACTATAAGAGGAAAACAGAGAAAAACATCACGTTTCATTCAGTGGCTAGAAGCTGTGGTGCTCGTCTCTTTTCCTCCCCTCCCAAGGTCAACCAATTCACCATCCTTCCTGAGCTCATTCTGAAGGCAGGATAATACAGTGGCTGTAGATGAACCCCTGAGGTGTTGGTGCAGCCGACTCCAAAAGATACCATTAAGATGTAGCAACACATCAGCCATTCAGCCAGTGTCTACACAAGACAGTATCTGAGCAGCAGTCACAAACACTTAATTTTCTCATGGTGTTGACCACAGAGTCACCGGGGACACGCAAACACTGTTAAGAATAAGAATAGGCAGATGATTACATTAGAGCTCCAGCCTGAGGAAACGTTAAGCTGATATCTGGCCATGTACTGTAGCAAAGACCAGTGGGCTGTTAAGAGGCACAAATTCATTCAATAAAAATGACATGTTAGAAATTGTGAGTTAGAAACAGCTATCTGGTTTAACACAGCTATCAAAATATTAGTCTGAACCCAGACATTTTCCAGGGTTTAAAGTATTTATTAACCCTCTTAACTCCAAAACCTTTACAAGAGGTTATTTTTTATTTTCAACTGTCTGATGGTCCTTCAACTAATCATGAAAATGCAGGCTGTGTTCACACATAGCAGAGAGGAGACAAGTATGGACACAAATTAAAAACATTAGTAGTAAAAAATCTATATGTAGAGGGATTTCGAAAAATGTTTTACATGTTGATGCCAGGGTTTTTTCTTCCAATTTTTATAAAATAAACAAGCAAGGAAATTCAACTTTAGTTTTTTTTTCTTTTTTTTTTTATGGAATTGTAGCTGTGACATATTGTACAAATTCACTTTATGCTTGTATTGTATTTCCATAGAGGTGCAGGACTTCATATTGCAGTGAAAAAAAGAGCCAAGAGTAAGTAAAAGTATGACAGGATCAACACCTAGAAACAGCCTGGGGTTCAGAGGGTTAATCAGTAAAAATCAAATCTCCATTTATTTCATGATATTGTCCAAATAAACCCAAAGCATTACAACAGTCCTTAGTAGTAGTGTTTAATAATAACATTATGAAAGTCTGCTACAGACAGATAATAATAATAATAATAATGCATTGGTTTTATATAGCGCTTTTCTAGACACTCAAAGACGCTTTACATTGCATTATTCATTCACTCCATACTCGATGGTGGTAAGCTACGTATGTAGCCACAGCTGCCCTGGGGTAGACTGACGGAAGCGAGGCTGCCAATCTGCTCCATCGGCCCCTCCAACCACCACCAACCACTCACTCTCACACTGCCTTCACCCATCACTGGACTTATGCTTAAAAAGCCCAATTGACAACATTCCTCAATATCCACAATTTGTATTGATGGATTCTTACTAAACTTACCAATCCTGCCTCATACAAATGATGTTTATCAGTAACTGAGGCGCGATGTTTATGTAGCATACAGAAGTCATGAGGAAGAAGATGAGGTGGATGTTTTGCGTATATAGTACAGGACTTTGACCCCAGAGGCCAGGATTTGCATCCTGATCCCCATCTGTGGTTAGGTTTAGGCAGCAAAACCCTTTTTGATTACAGTTAGGAAAGGTTGTAGTTTCCATTTAATGTTAATAAACACTTGAGCTGCAAAATATTGGAAAAAATGACTTTGCAATTGAATTCTGTGCAGGGCTGCTGAGTTGAGTTAAGGTGTTACCATGTGGGCGCAGGTCGCAAGCAGCGGTCATGAGTTTGAGTCCAGCTCAAGACCCTTTGCTGCATGTCACTCTCCTCTATACCCCCTTTCACCCTGTCTCTCTCTCTCTATCAATAAAAATGGGAAAAACTCCCAAAAAATTCTGTGCAGCCCTAATAAACACAATGTGTCTTTTGCTAGAAGTCTCCACAGCCTTTTCCAGTCTGCCTTTTACCAACTGTAGTATTGTGAATGCCTAAACATAACAATAAAAAGTTCTATCATATACTATTGTTTTGCAGTGCCAAACTGGAATGCCATATGGGCTTTCTCTCTCCCTCAGCAGCAGGTCCAATTTCAACCATCCACCTCTGCTCCCATTTGCAAAGTCTGATGAATAAATTTGTATTTGAGATCCTGGGACCATACAGACTCACCTGTGAGGCCAGTGCAGAGTCCTCTCTATTAACTTTTCACCTAATCTGAGCTCAGATATCCACAACTTCACTTTTCTATAAAATAATGCAAACGGTCAATGTGACATCAAGGAAAAGGAAAACTCTCTCTGTCTCTATCACAGTTGATTCTTTCCTGGGTAAGTGGAGAAAGTGTGACTCTCAAACGTCTGCTGATATCTGATCTCTTGCTCCAACCTTCCTGTGATGTTTGTCAGAGAATAAAGCATATCTCAAAATCCTGGCAAAGTCAATGATCAGGTCATCAAGCTGTAAAACTTCAATTGAATCAACACAAGAGCTGAAGGACTTATCCACTGGAGAACAATAATGTTACAGCAAATCATGTGGCCATTCACACTGCAGGGCACAATAACCAAAGGGATTAATTTGTGCCTAATACAAGCACAGAGAAGCATGTATTTAAGTTCTGAACACTGAAAAGGCTCTAGCGCCCCCAAGTGTAGGGAATTAGTCCAGCTATTACTGTAGTGTATAAGACTTGGATTTACACATTGAAGCAGCATTAAAGAGTATTTAGTATCTGAGTTTAAGTAACTGCAATGCTATACGGGTATTTTTAATCAATTCTGCATCTCTAAATCAGTCATAAGGCTGACGTACTGTCACAGCAGCATTATGTAAACAATGTAAACAGGGTCACCATGATGTCATGAATCATGTGAAAAATAGTTCGACCCCTTCTAGTTCAGGTTACAGTGTTTTTTTCTGGGTCGGCCCACTCAGATCACCGAGGATGGAAGTGTCAGTTAGCCAAAATATTCTCTCACAGTCCCTCTGAAAGCACCCACATACCTATTTGTGTGCACACACAAACACAGACCTCACATGCTTTTTATTACATTAACCTTTTCTCTAACCGATACCGAGCGCTCAGGGAATGACTCATAGCTTAACAGCATTGGATTAGCCTCTGCTTTTGATTGCATCTCACTCCTGAGACAATAAGATCACGATGGAGCACAGAGTATCAGTCAGTGCAATCTGAAAGAAGCGAGCAAAACCGCTCTGAAGGTCATTTCTGTCCTCATGACCGAATCTGGTTCAGAGCAGAGATGCACTTGGACCTTTTCAAAATGTGCTTTTATTTTTTTTAGGTCTTTGTATGTTTTATTAATTTATACCTTTCATTTTAAAGCATTTTGACTTTAAGTTACACAAGTATGCCACAGTTCAGAATGATCATTCTGAAAATAGTCAGTTATCCTTGATGAATGTGAACACTGATGTTACATGGCTCATCATGTTTTGTACCTACAGAAATGTTTATGTAACATTTTATATCAGGGTTTTACCTAAAGGTAGTAGTTCCAGATAATAGAATATTAATAATAATAATACCCTCTCAACCTCATTTTTTACTGAATACATAGAGTCCTGCACCTCTAGTGAAACAGCACAACCATGGCTAGAAGCAGAGAGAAAAAAGTGTC
>OMNN01102398.1:106144-134898 GCA_900302755.1 Chromis chromis
GTTCCAGATAATAGAATATTAATAATAATAATACCCTCTCAACCTCATTTTTTACTGAATACATAGAGTCCTGCACCTCTAGTGAAACAGCACAACCATGGCTAGAAGCAGAGAGAAAAAAGTGTCTTTTGATCAGTATGACAAAGCTATAATGCCATTAATCTTTAAAAAATGATTTAATTGATAAAACCCACAATTCATATCTGAAACATTTTTCCAAGGGCCCACAGATGTTACCAACACTGGAAAATACTGGTTCATACTAGATTTATTTTACTACTTACAATCTTTATTTCTGTCAATACTTGTCTCCTGTCAGTTCAGCCTATGGACTTTTGTCATGTGACTGTTGGTCACAGCCGAGTCACTAATAGTTTCAATGTGTGGAGCCCAGAATTGTTGTTTAAACCAGAGATGTAGAATAAAGTGATTTTGATGAAATATCACAATATTAAGCTTAGATTTGATTAATTTTCCTGTCAGAACAGCATGTGCACTTGATTAATTCAAGGACCATCAAAAAGCTGTGAAGCTGGGTCTGATAAATGGCGCTACTTTGGTCATATTATCCGGCCCCGGATAAGCGGAGGACGATGGATGGATGGATGGACTTTGGTCATATTTTAATATAATATTCCTTTCAAACCCACCAGCAGGTTTTGGGGTTCAGAGGGTTAAATCATGCAAGTGGGCACCAATTTAAAACGGCCTTTCTGAATAGCCTAAATTATCTTTGATAAATGCGAACACTGATGTGGCATGGCTTGTCGTGTTTTGTCCCCATAGAAATAAAGTAATTACAGAACACAACCGCCAGCAGTGACAGATAAGAGCCATTAAAAAAACATACTGGTTATTCATTATTCATTTACTGCAGAGACAACACAGTGTCACCCCATGTATGTGGCATATTGTATGAACATGTTTGAACATGATTGTATTGTTAAGTTGTGTATATGTTGATAAACTTGTGCTTTAAAAAATAATATTATAATTATTTAAGTCAATGAACTGACAATCTAACTAGTAGTTTGGTAGCTATAAGCATTCCAAACCATAGTGTTTGATCATTATTTAGCTATTTTTATCTACATTTGTTCTATTAAATCAGAAAACTTTTCAGAACTGCCCAGAAGTGGCGACCTTACAGAAGAATTAATGTGCAATTCAGAAACTATTCAACTACAATGAGCTGAGTTGCTTTGTGTCATTTTTCTGAAATTTTAATGATTAATTTGGACATAATTAAAACTTTATTGTAATTATTGCCCATTACCTCAATTCTTTACGCAGCAATTTTAGCAATCTACAGATTTTTATTCCACCAAAATGCAAAATGTAGGTTCAGATAACATTTACAATATTTTACAGTAGTTGGCGGTGTGTCTGTGTAAAAGTGCAAACTGTACTTTAAGTGTATGTATATGTACTGTATGTAAGTATATTATGCTCATTTCACATTTTTATGGCAAACAACCTTAACTCTATTTAATTCAAATAAGGACAGACATATCCTCTAATATAATATGTGTTTGATCATCATTATTTGGTTATCATGACGTACGGAACACGGAGTTATTCATTCAGACACTTTGGTTATAAGCAAATCCTATTTGTGGGAAGTCCCACGTTATCAAACACAAGGAAATTCACACAAAGCATCTTTTATTTTGACCAATCAATGAGGTGATGGGAGCACTGTGTCTCAACCTGGGGACATGATATCGCAGTGGAGCCCAACTTTAGGAATCACTCACCAGGCTGGAGGTGAGGGAAGGATCCGACTTTCCAAGATTCAGCGAACGCATTCGGACCAGGTTGGAATTCTCAGATGACGGCTGCAATGTCGTCTGTGCCTGCTGGAGGTTGGTGGGTAGCAGGAGGTACTTTCCTGCAGAAAAAAAAGTAAAAATACATCACAGTGTTAAAGATAAAAAGCACTGGATTGGCTTGTAAGCCCTTTAAGTTTAAATATCTTTCAGTTAAGTTTTCAGGCTTTTCCTTTAAAACTTTTCAGTTTACTTAATTGAAACAAATTTTTAAGGTAAAATCTGATATAAAATTATCCATTATTTTATACAAAGTTAAAAGATTGGGGGAGGCCCATTGGCTGAATGGCTAAACCGTGTACCACATGGGCACAAATGCACTGAGCAGATTACAAGCAGGGGAGCATTTGCTACATGTCATGTCCCTAACTCGATCCCCACATGTTTCTGTCCCTGTCCACTGCCACTATGACAAAACACTGTAGAAAAAAGGCAAAGATTAAAAATGGAAAGAAATTTGTGAAGCAGAACTTCTTCTTACTTCACTTCTCTATTTCTCTGGTGGCCCTTAGAAGGAAGTTTGGAGACACCGGTGAAATACAAAATCCGCCTGCAGGTTTGGAAGGCTTGTTAGCTTTCCTTTTCTTTTCTTTTTTCATACATAGGGCAGTGGTGGCCTAATTGTTTGTGAAGCAAACTTGTATCCAGTGGGTCGTCGGTTTGAGTCCCCGGACTGGCAAGAGGTTGAGGTGGGAAAGTGAGAGTGACCGCTTGTCCCAGTCACCACCACTGTGGGCCCTTGAGCAAGGCCCTTAACCCCTGACTGCTCCCCGGGCGCTGCACTGCGGCAGCCCACTGCTCCTAGTATGTATAGTTAAGGTTAACTTTGAATAGGATGGGTCCAATGCAGAGAAGGAATTTCCCCAAGGGGATCAATAAAGGTTAGATTATTAGATTTTCAAAAAGAAAGACTCGTCTTTTCAGCTACTCATCTGTAACGTGCCATTCCATAACATTCCACTCAACTTAAAATTGTGATATTTCATCAAAATAACATCATTCGACATGTCTGGTTTAAAAACTCAGAATCACGTTAAAGCAGTGAATTTTTTTCTGTGAAAAACAAAACCTTCTGCACTCCTCAGTGCAACTGGAAAACTATTACTGACCCCGCTGTGACAAACAGGTACTTGAGTAAAATGTAGAGAGTTTTTGGCTGAGCTGGGCTGAACTGCAGGCTTTATCTACCAAGAGCAGATAGGAGGCAAGTATGGAAACAAATTAAAAACATAGGTAGAAAAATATCTATAGTATATAGAATCAAATCCCCATACTGGTAACACCTGTGGGCACTTGGAAAATGTTGTACATGTTGATTCCAGGTTTTTTCCATTTTTGTAGAAAATAAATAGATCAAAAAGGTCAAAGATATTCAACCTGGACTTTTTCTTTGTCTATGACATTTGGTATTGCAACTGTGTCATACTGCACAAAAGATGTTTTTGAGTTCTTGTGTTTCCACAGAGGTGCAGGACTTTATATTGCAGTGAAAAACGAGCCGACAGTGAGAAAAATGTGACCTGAGCAGAAACTGAAGTTCAGAGGGTTAAGCAAATACTTCTGATAAAACTTCTGTACTTTACTTAAGTTGAAGTTTGAGGCGGTACTTTCATGTCGTTGACTATTTTTACATTCATGTAATGGTACTTTTCTATAAGTTGTCAACAAGCTTTGAAGCACATCTGTGAATTCAAACTACTGTGTGTCATAACAGCCTCAGCAAACACAGGGAGCCAATGATGAGACAGTTCAGGTCAAATGACATACCAGCAACATGAGAAAATCCAAGCTGTCTACTCTTGTTAGGAGTGTTACTTTGAAGCTCTTAACTCTGTGCAGCCAGGCAGGATGTCAAAGGGTTAAACTGGGCCAGAAGGGGGAAAAGCCCATTAAGAGATCACTGACAATCCTAACATTACATAACCACAGCACCAGCAGCACACTCTGCTGTAAGTACGTCCACGGGGGCACCTACAAGTTTGAATAACAACAGGAGATTTATATAAGAATATTTTATGCAAAACTGGAGAAAAATCCACTTTTATCTTCCAGAGCTGGCAGCTAGATGGCACTAAATGCCTCTTCTACCATTCATCACCTTTTATCTGCCCTTTGATATCATTAAACTTCAGCACACCAAGGCACAACAAATATTAAAGCATAACACAACCACACTCTGCATTATCTCTTATTGTACCACTCACCGTCCATGAATTGAAAAATCATCTGTAAACACGTTGTCGTTACTCACCCACATGATTTGTATGTTTCTGTCTCCTGTATTAGTAAACACACTAGGAAAAGCCACAGAGGGTTAACTGTTTTGCCATTGAGAAGGAAGGAAAGATAAGGAGGCTGTGCTCAAAACAGAAAGGGTAAATCTCAAGTTCATTTGGCCTGGAGCAGTTATCTCCTTTTATCAGATGTGTGAAGCTTTGATAAGCTGCAGGAGGCAGCTTTATAAATGCACTGACCTGCTAACAGCAGACACTGAACTGTACAATGACACATTTCAAACAATGTTTCAGGCTCATGTTAGTCACTCATGAATGCATTTTACTGACAGTGGATGATTTAAAAAGAATGCTGGTGACAGTCAGTCTGTTTAAAAATATACTGTATTTAAAAGGGCCCGATTACTGTATCAGTATGTTCTAGCTTAGATGTAAATGGTGGCTTTGGGTGTTTTGTTATGTAAAGTGTCCATCCCACCCCTCATTAGTGTAATTTCTAGTTAACGTGAAATCTGTGCTTGAATATTTTCATAACGCCGACAGACATTTTGAAGTATTGTTTAGTTTAGAGTTGTTTAGACCTGTCACATTAACTGATTGTTCGATACTAGTCAAATTAGAATAACTGCTGTGTCCAGACTTGACCTTTGATTTGAAATTTGATATAAAATACCATCACTTCATCACTTGATTCTGTTAGTCTGAAATTTTGTCATATTTAGTATATTAATTTCTGAGTTATAAAGTCTGTTTTGTGAGGCCACAGCGACCACCAAAGTTAAATTAGTTTATGTTTGAGGTAAATTTGAGGAAACTCCCTCCATGCATTTCTGTTATATTGTTCATAAGAATGGGAACGACATGAGGTCACAGTAGTCTTGACCTTTGATCACCAAAATATAATCGTTCATCCTCGAGTCCAAGTGCCTCCCTTCCCACTTCCACTTGTTATTGAATGGAGGGTTCGCCACATTAAGCTCCATTTCAAACCAACTAGCAGGGAGGGAAAGTGGGTCATGTCACCCTCCAACAGCGAGTCTATATTGATGCTGACTTACTTAGAATAGTGTGATGGCATTTGGTTGTGTTGGTCATGGAAAACACTCAACAAAATGTAAGATTGTTACCTGTACATATATTTGTAAACTGCTCTAACTTAGAGTTTAAAGGTCATACTGTAACTCGGTTGTGTTGTATACTTACAGAGACGGTTGCAAAAAAAATTAAAGAGTTAAAAAAAAAACAGAAAATGGCCTCCAACAGTAATAAATAAACAGTTAATAGCTGCAGTAGTTCTCATATGTACTTTAAAAACACCAGTTCTTCAGTATTTAGCAATCTTCCATAAAAGTTACTTTGCTCTAAAACATTGTAAGTGTCTGAAACCATGTAGTACTTGAAGCCTGTCAGTACTGATGCAAGTATTGATTGCAATAAGATAAAACACTTTGCATTAAAAACATTCAATTAAATAAAATTACGCCAACAATTATTAAATGTGCATCTATTTTAAAGATGAATTGAACAAATTAAATAAAACAAGCATTTTTATTTAGTTTACCATAAAATATGTACACATTAAATCGCTGTCCAAAGCATTGTATTGTGTTTTAGATCTCTGAATGTCTTTTGCTGCCGTTTACCAGCTTCACTGCTGATTTCACTCCTGTATGAAGGTCAATCTGCAGACTTGATACTTTCCTCACCGTGGACACAGTGTCACGTTGAGTTTAATGTTGTTAGACAATAAAGACACTGGCCCTCACATTACCACTATCAGTCTCTCTGCCAGTTTTTATCTAAACAAACACACCCTGTTCATTTTAGTCATAAATCTTTTCTTCTGTGTCACAACCCTGCACATTACAAAAATGCAATAATATCTTATGAAAAAGTCGTCTAAGCTACTGTTCTTTCTCCTTTCAGGTTTTGTTCTCACTGCAGACAAATTATGATTATTAGTTCTGGGCCCAAGCCAGACAACCTTCACGTGATAAATAATACTAGTCGTACCTTTCTGCCTGCTGTGCTGCAGTTATCCTCACAGTTGCACTGTGATCACTGCAGTAAAACCTAGAGAACTGAAGGGAGACCAAACAGGATGTGGAGGGAAAATTAGGGTCTTTCCTTCCTTACCGACAAATGTTTTCACCACTAGAGCCCATCACATCCCAGCATAAAGGAAATCGCTCGTCACACATTAGTCAACACTTATAGAACGGGGCGTATCAGGAGATATGGGTGGTTTTTACGTTTAGCACAGGTATTTGCAAGGTCAGTCCCCAAATGAGGGGCAGATGGTTCCCTGTTTCAAGCTCCCCTCTCTTATAATGGAATTGAAAATCTCCACACACCGGAGCTGTTTAGTTAGACATTCTGTTGACCCCCCTGAACCCAAAGTATTTTCTGGGTGTTTATTTTTTGCTACTGTCACAATTTTAGTCGCTGTGGACTAATTTTTCACTACAATATAAAATCCTGCTCCTCTATGGAAACAGCAGAATCATGACATTTATTTTACATGACTTCTGTGATGTATCACAGGAGTGAACGCCACCAAGAATTAAAGAAAAACAAAAGTTGAAATTTTTAGAATATTCATTTTACAAAAAATTTTAATATTTGGAATCAACATGCACAATATTTATCCAAGTGCCCAAAGGTGTTACAAACACTGGGGGTGGGGCGGAAACAGTGGCTCTATATGCTCTGAATATTTTACTACTTACAGTTTTAATTTGTTTCCATACTTGTTTACAATCAGCTCTTTGTAAACACAACCTGCAGTTCAGCCAAAAAGTTCCTAAAATTTTAATCACATGACTCTTGATCATAGCCAAGTCACTAATGGCTTCTTGGTCAGGAGCGCAGAATTTTTTGTCTTTTACAGCGAAAAGATTGGTTTTGGGGACTTTTTTAAAACGAAACAGGTAAAATAAAGTGATTTTTAAGAACTATCACTATTTCAAGCTTAGATTTTGCCAATTTCCCCAAAAACGCCAAAATTAAACATGACCAGTTCAAGAACTGTTACATTTTTTATGTTTTTGCAGCTTATGTCTTTGATAAATTATGTAATTTTGATGATTTAAAAAAACAAAACGACACCAGCAGGTTTTGTTGTTCAAAGGGTTAAATACTGAAATGTAAAGCTCTATCTGTCAAAACAGGTTATACCAACTTTTATGTTGTCACAATTATCCTATTATTATTCCTATTAGAAAGAGAAACACTCCTCATTCCTCAGGGGATATAAAACAGAAGCGCTCTTGTAGTAAGTTTATTTAAAAGCTGACAGAAGTTTATTGTTGTAACATAAAGACTGTATTGGTCTGCATCATATGGATTTTTCTGAGGACCACAGTTTGAAAGGAACATAACTTGATGTCCTAACCACAGCATATTAGTTCTGGAGTTATATTGCACTTTTCTGGCACATGAGCAATCAGGCAAGTGTATTTATATAGCACCTTATCATACAAAGAGCTTATTCAAAGGGTTTTACTGGCAAAGGCAAATATTTAAAAGTAAGACATAAAATACAACATACAGCACAATATGTATAGTTTTGAACTTTGAAGTTTTACATTTTAATAATGAATTGCTGTTGGTTATACGCAACATTAAAGCTTACCTAAACTTATCAACATAGGTTTGCATACTCCACTAATGTGCTTGCTGTAAATAAAGACAGCAACAGCAATATAGGAAGAAAACCCAGTCTCAGATTAGAAACAAAGACATTGCACTCATCTTGATTTAACAGCACAATCAAATCTGTCAGAGTTGACTTGCTTTAGGTCAATGCTTGTTTATCCATCTGTTTTTTATGTAGACCCGCTGGTAAAGGGTAATGCATTCACTCAAAGCTGCGCCTGATGAAACCACAATCTTTCATTGACTGAAAAGGTCAACATTTTAATCAGTGAGGTTAGGTCCTCCATACATTCCTCACAAGAAAAAGCATAAGCTGTTCAAAGCCATTAAACAGACCATCAGTCTGAGGACTTTCAATTTACTGAATGGAAGCAAACAAGGCCAGCAGGCACAACAAAAGAGCCACATATATCGGTAAGTGTCCAGAGGGAGGAATGTATCTGTGCTCATGTGAGGCCGACTGAAACTTGTGCTTCACCGTTTGTTCTATTTATTATCAGCATTATGTTGTCCAGCTGTTAGAGATCCATTCTAACTGGAAACTGGATATAAGCTGGATGTACAGTGTCTTGGAAATGTAATTTCCAAGAGGATCTCTGCAGACCTTCCCCATCACAGAAACACATTATGTTTGTGTTTCATTATGGGAGCAGACACAAAATGCAGCACTGCAAACCAAGTAAAACAGAAGCTTGTGAGTGAGGCCCTGTGCAGGACGCTTTTCTACATCCAGCTCCCGCCCGCTCCCACTAGATTTCTGACCATTTACCGCCCGCCCCCACACTGTGTGTCCACTCCCACCTACACCCACAGACATTCTGAGCAATCAGGCCTGCACAATATAGAGTTCCACTGATTTCGTGTCTTGCGGGAAAAATATGTTCTTTTACTCTGTAGCATGAATAAAGAGATGCATTCCTGCAAAATTACGATTTCATAAGAATTACAGTTATTGTAGCGCAGTAAGTAGACGTTTCATATATATATATATCAAGAGTTTCTTGTGTAACCCTCTGAACTCCATGTCACATTTTTACTTACTGTGGGCTTTTTTTCCACTGCAATATAAAGCCCTGCACTTCTATGGAAACAGGACAACCATGGCTAGAAGTAGAGAGAACTCAAAATGTACTTTGGGCCTTTAAACAAAGTTACAATGAAATAAAACATAAAAAAGGAAAAAACAAAACTTGAATTTCTTTGATTATTCATTTTACAAAGTTTAAAAAAAACTGGACTCAGCACGTGCAACATGTTTCTAAGTGCAGGTGGTACTACTCCTATTTTTTATTTGTTTCTACACTTGTCTTCTATTTGCTCTGTGTAAATAAAGCCTACAGTTCAGCTGAAAAGTCTCTGAATTGTCATCACGTGACTGCTGGTCTCAGCTGAGTTAGTCAAGGTTTCAGAATCTGGTGCAAATGGTTTACTTTTAGCAAATGTTTTAAAGAAAACATAGATTTGGTTAATTTTGCAATGGAACTGCACGTCACGTATGATTCGTTCAACAAGTCTAAGAATGTTGAAGATCATTTTCATTTTTTTAAAAACAGGTTCTGGCTATGAGAAAAGTATTTTGGGGAATTTCAAGGATAACATGTTTTTGCGGTTCAGAGGGTTCATATGTGCAGAAAGAAATGCTTTATCTTTGAGGAAGAGCTTTTTTGACCTTGCAGATCAGAGCAGATAAGTTGCCTGAACCCAGTGGTGTCAGATTTGTTCTCGTATATCATAACACTACACATTTGTCAACAAAGTCAGACTCTTTTCAATGTTTATCAGTACCAACTTCGAAATGTGACCTAATGTCAGACTTGCTTTGCTTTGCTTTTGTACTGTAAAATCCACTTCAGTCTTTTTTTTTTCAACTTTATTTGTTGACTCCATTCATCTGATAAGCTCCAATTCTGCAGTTTATTTTTTGACCACCAAAAAATTTAAAGTTAAAACCATCCATTCATGCAAGACTTGTAATGGGCCCCGTCAGACTCCCAGGATTCCAGTCCCGGTGCAGTGCTCTACTTGTAAGCACATGTACTATTCTGCATTTATGACTCAGATTCAAAACCTAATGGAAATTTTCAACCACAGTACACACTTCATTCATTCATGTATCAACCACAGTAAATAGCTGTAAGCCTTACATAAAGTGGGCATAAACTAAACCACTGGGTGATGCATGCCAGCTATGACGAGCTTTGCTGTGGGAGTTCACTGCACTAAACTGTCTTGTGCAATTTTCGTTACTAAACCAAATAAACGTGAAAAGTTTAGGAAACATCTTAAGTTAGTATTGCAGCCAACATGCATGCTCAAACTCCCCAACTGTCAGAGTTAAATTTGAATATTGTGATATCCTGATTGGTGCTCTGAAGTTTGTGATGTCACCCTTTTTCCTGCTGTGCCCCACCCTTGTTCACACCAGTAAGCGGAGCAAAGACAACAGTATGAAACTACCCCACTGCTCATAGTGAGAAGCTGAAAATATGTTTTTCAGGGTCTTTTAATCCAAAGCTGAAATGTATAATGTTGAAATAACACCTTGACATTTTACACGTTTGGAAGGTGTCCAGTTTGGTGACATTTGGGTCACATCTGTGCCGTTTGCGGATGGTGATGTAATCATTTTGGCCTCAGCAGCTCATCTCTGATGCACTTTTGAATGGTTTCCTGCCAAGTGTGACACCGTCATTGTTGAATTCCTTGAGCAAACCTCTCATTTCAGAGCCAGTTTAAAGTGACAGATGGCCACTGTTTATCATCACTTGCTGCAACTTAAAACAGTCATACTTTTAAAGTCAAGTCTTTACTTTAAAGCATGTCCTTGAGAGCTATTCTCCCCCAACAAAACTAGGTAACACTGAAAACTGTTCACAGCTGGACCCGTGGATAATCCTGATTAGCAGCTTTTGGAAGTACATTTCTGAAGTCATTTTTCAATGCTCTTAAATCCATAAATGAAATTCCACTGGCCTGTACTTTACTGAAAAGTCCTTGAGAGTTCAAAGTCAGTGGTAAATAAAAGCAAAAATGTCTCCAGAGCTGGTAATCTCTAAAGGTGAGACGGAAAATATGGCTGTGATTTGTATGAAATGACTCTTTAGACCTATTAAGGAGCATTCATTCTCATTAAGAAGCAGTAATGCATTTTAAAAGTGACGCATGGTGATAGGTTTGTGGGCATTAATGTGATAATGATTAACATAAATTGTTCCTCTCCCTCTGGGGTCGACCGCTACAAATACATTTTCAAGCTGTGGGAGGCAGTGAAAATAATGTGTGAAGGAGAGTGAGTTTCAGGAGGGAGGGGAGAATGATTAAGTGATTTCATGATCGTTTATTCTGCATTTGTTTTCTTAATGTCTGGTTACATAGAGGCAGATTAGCAACAGTAAAGACAAACCAGGCACACAAGATTTACTCCCAAGTGGTTTCATAAACACTATGTGTCATTTTATGATTTCTTTGCCAAGACTCTGAGTCATAATTGTATGGGAAATTAGGACACATGCACCAAGAAAAAAGGCAGCTGTTAAAGCAGCAACTTTAAAAACTTCTCACTAAACAAACAAATGCTGTTGTGTGGTATGAGTTATGCCAATGTGGCACTTCAAACCAGACTTGTGAGAGATATAATGGAAAGAGCATACACATACACACACAAAAAAATACCTGTGAGACCACCACCCAGGCTCCTTCTGCGAACATGTTTCCCATCCTCACTGAGATGTCGTTTAAGTTTGAGAGCAGGACTTAATCCAACAGTCAGCTCAGGGTTACTGGACTTCCTGAGGTAAGTGGACGGTGGGTAGAGGATGTTGTCCAACTAGGGAAAAAGAAGAAATATGTTTACACTTTTGGAGCTATACCCATAAAAGGACGAGGCCACTATTCCATGCAAATTCCACACATGCCATATAAAAGGCTTCTTCTTTGTTTGTTTGTTTTTTTAAGAGCTCACAATTTTTGTCATGTAATCAGTAATGCACACTATATATTTGGTACTTTCATAATCAAATAATTCTTATTTTTCTTGATTGATGGGGCATGTTTTGCTTTTTCAAAGGCCAAAACAACACATTTACTTGAACAAGAAACCATATAAACAGATTGTCGAATCTGAACTTTGTGACAGTCCTTTAACTCCTCGTGTGTGACGAGCTGCTCATTCCGCTAAAATAATTAAATCCTTCAGGCCCAGACACTATATAAAATGTGTTTTGTCTGACCAAAAGTCTAAAACCAAAAGATACCCAATTTACTGTAATGTAAAGGGAAAAGCAGTAAATGGTCATTTTTAGGAAGCTAAAATCATCAAATGTTCTGTGTTTCTACTTTAATAGTAATTTGTATTCATTCATTAATTGTTAACATAGATTCTGCTGATCAACTAATCTGTTTATTGTTTTCGCTTTAGGCATATTCACCCACTTCTTTCTAGAAATCCAAACTGATTTCTTATATTGTCATGTACTAGCTTGCAGAACAATGGGGAACATTTATACTATACACATATAGGTTTATATAAAAAAAAAAATCTCTCAAAGAAATTCACAAGAGCTTATTTTGCAGGAGCGTGTACAGAAATATGAGAAATAAAGCTGCAAATTTAAAACTTTCAGGCAACCCTCAGAGCAAAATTCCACTTCTCAAATGACCTCAGAAGGGGATTCCCAGGGCGTTCTCCACATAATCTCTGCAAAAAGCTGAGAACAAAATGTAGCTGCATCTGAATCAGTTCCACAGGCCAAGACGTTTGAATGTGAAACAGTTTGGCTCCAGGACAGTCTAAGTAACAGGCCAGAGAGACTTTATTGTACCTCAGAGATGTAGAAACCACATTAGCTAACAATTCACGTGGGAAAAGTAAATAAAATCTAAATGAAAAAGAATAAACATGCAACTGCCGGAACTGTTCGAAATCCTTTACAACTGATACACTGTACACCACAATACATTACAGCAGCCTATTGTATTCTAAGAAGACAATACCTTGCATGAAGCTCAAACCACATAACAAAGCTCAGTGTGAGGAAGAGGCCCTCCCTGAGAATACAAAGATATACATGGCTGAGAGCAGTCTGTGGAAGGAAATACCCTTCTGTCTCTCTGTGGGATGATGCATGATCCCAGCACTAATAAGTAAAACTAAACCAACCTGTGTAGGGTGGCGTGACCTCACATGAATGCAGAAATCCAGAGCAAGAGTGAAATAGCAGAAACTCAGAACAAATAGCACAAATAAAGGAAAGTAATGCCTCAGTTAGTCAGTACCATCTGTTAAATAAAAAAGACATGTTTGTGAAACTTCGATAAAGTAGGTCTTTATTTTACCATCATCTGTACTTTTTATTGTACATGGAAATAAATGAATACATTTTTTTGTTGTTTTTACAGTGAACAACTAGCAATACTCAAATGTCCATGGTGTAATTGATGGCTTCAATCATAAGCACAAACAGATACTGTAACATTAAGATCTCATGACCCCGATATGCCAGAGCTCTGCAACAGTGATGTTCCTTGTCTGACACATACTCTACTATTCATGCTCAGAACAGATATCACTGTGCATATCTACAACCCTCTGTCTGAGCAGCAGAGGAGGAAGCAGTCAGCCACTAGCAGTACAGTGGAACATGTATTACCTCTCAGCCATATCTAAACACACATATCAACTGTATTTACACTGTATGTTTACATGGAAGTGGTACATACAGTCCAGTTCATGGTAACCTTTTGTGGAACGGATGGTTTAAATGTAGGGTATGTATTAACAGAAAACATTTGTTCTATTATATAATCACTGTGCTCAGAATACAAGAAAAAAGAAAGCTAAAAAAAAGACTTTCCATCTGTGTAGATGTGCTCCAATATTATAAGAAATCATGAGGGCACCCATATAAACTTTAAACTGAGAAGGAAGTGAAAATGCCATTTTCAAACGAGCTGCTTCCTCCATAGTAGCTTTTTTTGAACAGAGGAATTTACAAAGCATTGCGAGATTCTCCTGCAACATAGTTTGAGAAACTGTGCTGTTACTCCCTAACACTGATCCTTATAAATATACATTACATACCTGTAATATATTGAAAAGGTATATTTTTGACTTTATATGTGAAAAACAACAACAGGAGTTCAACTAGAATATGTTTATATGCTTTAATGTTAAAAAACACATCATCTGTAAGCATCTCTTGTCATCGTCTGTCTGCACGCTCAAGACCTTTAGTCTTGTTTCTTTAAGGCCTGCAGCCTAAAAAGCCCAGTCTACTCTGAATGCAAGGCAGGGCCAAACTTATGCAAATGTGTTACATAGTAACATCGATAAGTAACGGAGGAAATGCCTGGGCTTCACACAAGATATTTCACACAGGTAAGGAGCAGTTGTTTCTGTGGGAAAAAATAACTCCCTCTGGTATGGACAGTGGGCTTTTTATATACACACAAAAACATCTATATAACAATCAAGGAAAAGAAAAAGAAAAAAAGAAGCATATTATAGGCTCTTTAACTAATAAACACAACAGATAAAACACAATACAACAAACATGACCTACTGAATATCCCGTCTTGATGGTATGTACTTATTCATCATCATAAAATCCCTACCTGCAAACACCCTACTCTGACTGTTAGATTGATTTCATCGTGTAACAGCAGCACATTCTTTCTTGAACACTGCACTGTATCTAGTTAAGCCCAATAAAAACAAACACCACCATACACCCACCACCTAATATATAGCCAGTAAACACTGCTGTGGCTGAGATGAGGAGCTGTGATATCTTTTATTACAGATTCTCAGCTTGAATCCAAGTCCTCAGAAAAGATACTTTAACTCCATAAATGTCTTCACTATATTACAAAATATATGAACATTTAGGAATCATGTCACTGCCTTGACTGCCTCTATGTTTAGCTACAGGTGAAGCTACATTTAATTCTCTGAGGTATAAATGCTTTCAGTTGATCTGTTTGCTGAAACCACTGGTTTCCTGTTAGCCTGTGGGAGCAGACGTTCAGTCATTTCTGAAGCTCCTGATTTGGTTGCACCAGCTACACCTGGTTGGGTTGTAAAAGCTCTGTTAAATTCTTAGAAAGTACAAGCTATATTAATCGAAAAACAGATGCCTTCAGTGATGTGCAAATCATTTGCTAAGAAACCGTCTGCTTCTCAATGTGAAGCACCGTCCAATCAAAAGCAATCAGCAGGAACCATTAGTATATACTTGCGCAAAGGAGCACAGAATTTTAGTTCACTGCAATTTGTTTATTTTATGGTGAATATTACAATGCGACATATCTCCATTTTAAGCCTATATTTGGATCATTTCGTCGATGGAATGTCACGTCACAGATGAGTAGATGAGTAGTTCAAAGACCACCAGAAAGTTGAAAATCTGCCAATTCTTTCTGTTTTTACAGTTTCTAGCACTGATAAATGGTGACTTTGATTATTTATTCATAGATAAAATGCCTGCTTTGTTTAACATCAGTTATATTTTGACTGGCACTTTGATTACATCATCTGTCCATCTTCTAGAGAAGTGCAGAAATTTGCATGTGATGTTTCTAATTTTGTGAAAAATTGCTTCAAATTTAAGACACATTTGGGTGGAAACCTGACAATCAAGCTGAGTCAGATTTCTCAGTTAGTTGTGCAACATTTACACCCAGCAGTTTGTGTGTGTAAATACTTCATAAAACCTAATCTATGGAGGAAGTAGATTGTGCGGTGCAACTGATATTAATGTGCCAATCACACGATGACTAAGCCAAGCGCGACCTTCCAAACAGCTGGTGCAACGGTGTCCAGGTGTTGAAAGGCAAATATATTCAAGATTAATCACAAATGAAACAAGGAATAGATAGACCGTTATGTAATTTTAAAGCAAACAGATGATAACCAAACATTGTCTCTAAGCAGCTTAGAGTTCTGTTGTGAAAGAATCAGTGGTGAACTGCATCACTTAGTCACATTGTTAAGAACCAGAAGTATCTGGAAATGCCATTATGACTTTAATGCTGACTGTGATGATTAGTGGTCCAAGTGTGATGACTTCATTGAGGCCCCTCACTCTATTAAATGACTGTATGACTGCAGTGTGTCAGGTTTCTACATCCAAAAGGAAGTCACACTCATTTTGTAGAAGTACTCAGTTTCTCAACACATCTTAGCTTCCTGTGCTTTACATCATCCTCTTTCCTTCAAGGCTGTTTTTTTCTGATTAAAGCCTTTAGAGTTTGGATTACTGCACACTTGGAGCGATGACATTTGGCAAAAGAAGCAATGTAATGTTTCTCCTTTGTTGGCTTATTTGTTACTTTTACAGGCAGATAAAACCATATAACCATCACCAGCAGATTACTTTGAAATCATAAAAGAAAGCAAGATTATCTACACTGTTTTATTATCTATGCACTGGGTCAAAGTCTAAAGTTTAGAGGTAATATATTTCAGTTTAAAACCTGATTTTATAGCTTGACTATGCAAACATGGAATATCATTTAATCAATATTTCAAAGAAAGGGAAAACAGAGCTATTTGAGGAGCAGTAAGTGATGCAGCCATACTCCTACTGTCTGCTTAGACTGCAGCATATCATACAATCTGGCAATGTCAAACCCAACACATAACAAAATAGCTCAACTGTATCACTTGTAATCCTCGCAACCTTTTGCCTTCATGTTCCTGATGCACCATAACAGAAAACTGAGACAGTAAAAACTGTGGAGGGCTGCCAACACTGGCCAGAGTTTCTTCTGAGTTTTTAATTAGGCTGAGCTTGGACATAATTATCAGCCAATCATGCCAATCATGACTCATCTGGGTAATCAGTAAACCCAGATTTCCATTCCAAGCATATCTGAATTTAAGTAACTGACAGTAAGCTCTCTTATTAACGAATGTTAGTGAAATATCTCTCTTTCCAAAACATCTGCATTGATTTTAAGAGTGGGTGTCAGCCTTTTAAATGCCTATTCGATTACACAGAAAGCACTGCAGTCGGTTTAGTTTGTGTGTGCACAGCAAGTAGCACACAGACTTCGGTTTTGGCAGCAGCCGGTGGCCTTTCACCCACCATTCCTCTGTACCTGCAGCAGAGATCCACGCGGAGCGCTGAGAGCAAGATCAAACCTGACCTGCCCCTCCTTCCTCCATCCACCCTCAGCCTCACACACAGTGGACAGTACCAACAATCCTTTGTTGCCAAAGCAGACAGCAAACAGCTGAAACAAAGGAGGTGGGCTGCACAACACACAAAGACGGTTGTGTTTACCGACTGACAAATGAGGTAATCTCAACCTGCATGCAGGGAGACTTTATTTCTACTGTATATTAGCATGTTTTCATGTCTCTGCTGTCACACTATCCACATTTCTATTTAAAGTACTGACTCTAACATTTACAAAACAACCCTGTAGCTTTGATGGAATATGAAATTGCATGATCCAACATTTTGCTGCCCCTGTGATCTACAGCACCATGTTAACCACAGTATCCGTTTAGCTCAAAACCAACACCACCCCTCCCTTTTAATATTTCCTGTCAATCAAAAATACATAAAAATCATATGTCACTGTAATTACTAACAAATTAAATAAACAGTACCAAGTTGTGAACACAAAACTGACATACCCTTCCCTTTTCAAATTGAATTACCCTTCATAACAAGCTGATCTATTTAGACATCCTGCACTTGCAGAACAGCAATAGAATTAATATGGAGTTTGTTTTCTGACCACCTGGTGAATTTAAGTCCAACTTACACTCTTTTAGCTCTGTTTTTTTTATCTGCATCTACTCCTAAAGGACATATCTGGCTCTACAGCTGCTAAATGCTCCAATATGTTCACTAACTAGTCCGTAACTGAGTCTGTCTGCAGTTTTGTGCTGAGCAGGTAGGGTACAGTACGCTTCAGAGGTTAAGAGTGCAACAAAAAAGCAAAGTTGTGGGTTGTACAGCTAAACAATAAGCTATAAAGCTGTGTAAAACGAAAGTGAGCTGCAGATTTGGGTGATAATAGTTTACATTGTCTTTCACATTGTTATGCAATACATGGTCGTTTTGATAATTTTCAGTATAGCCCCATTAATAATTGCTGCCTTGTGTAGCTGTCGCGATTGGTTTGACATATGTTTTTTTTTACATTTTTATCAAAAATGCTTAATTAAATAATTAATATTAACAAATGTTTTTTTTTTTTTTTTTTCAGTTGCATCATGACATGAGTCGTTCTTGGCTCCAATCCCTGGTTGGCTGCAGTCAGCGCTACAGCTTGAGATAATGGCGGCGGCAGAGTCCAACTCAGTTCAGTCTAAAAGTTTCCAAAGACCCAAGTCTTCAAAAGTACAGAAGTACTTCAAATGATCGCAGACAGAAAAGACAGTTTGTACACTGCAGCGTTTCGATGGCAGACAACAGCAGAACAACGCAATGCACAAGCACTTTAAATTTGTTGCTTCTCTCTTCCTGTCTGTGTTTACATATACTGTATTTTAATACAGCCAAATTCCCCATAAAGTTGTTCTCATTTACATACTTTTCTGCTGTTGTTGTCAGACAATGGAGCGATGAAATGGTGACTTAAACACGGCTCATTAAGACGACATGTTAACCAGCAGTCACTTCCAAGCTGCTCTGCCCCGCTAAAATCCTGATTTTAAAACTGA
The DNA here is from genome assembly GCA_900302755.1 of Chromis chromis. Classification (NCBI taxonomy): domain Eukaryota; kingdom Metazoa; phylum Chordata; class Actinopteri; family Pomacentridae; genus Chromis; species Chromis chromis. The sequence continues at coordinate 124,543 of OMNN01102398.1, forward strand.
GATGTCTTCTGACAAATTCACCGTACACCTGAGCTGAAGGTAATGGCTGTGCTGTAAATTGCTTTTTCACCTTCTTAAGTGGTTTAATAAAAACTTGGATTTCTTTTGAAGTCACACTACAAACATATCGTAAGCACTATTTTTTTTTATTAATGTTTATCACGTTGGAGTTTCTAGTTTAACTCTACAGTTTTGCACTAATGTGTAAACCTCTGCTTACATATTATACAATACTGCATTAAACATTGACATACAGTTTGTCCACATAAAGTGAACTTTAATGAAATGGTCAACTTGCTTTAAATGTATCTGCAAAAGAGGTGAAAGATTAATCAATAAGTAAATAGTAATTAGTAGGTGCCCTACTACCTTGACATAAGTTTAGCGCCAGATAATAAAAGGCTGCTAAAAGTCTGTGGAAAAAAGGAAAAAAGTCACAAAATGTGCAAACAAAGAGTCAAGAGTCCCCGTGCAACCAATGAGCAGAGGGAATAGTTTCAGCATACAGTGGACAAGCCTGAAAGCAGAGCAAACACTAAGAGCTTCTTCGCCTGGTGTCGACCTTTACCAGCCGAGACTACGAAGACCAAATGCATTGAAGGTGGAAGAGACACTCGGCTACAAAGAGAGACATTTTTTCTATACACACATGTATACACAAACACACACAGCTACCCAAACAAACGGACAGAGCGGCAGGAAGAGGTGCATATACTACACAGACAAACGCAAGGATGTCAGAACAAGGCTGTACACAGGAACACTGTCCCTGAGGTTGAGTAATAAATACCCCAATAGTCCAGGCCAAGGAAAACTGTGGTTTTCACATGCTTGTATGAGGGCTGTGCTACTAGAACACAAGGCTTAGCTACAAAAACAATTCAAGTGCAAGCAAACAAACACCAGTTTCTATGTTTTTCCTGCTACCCTCCTCAGCAGCTCATTAGGCATTTTCTAGCACGTTTCTGTATTACAAAGGTGGAGTGGGTTCACTCATATTTTCCACATTAGGAATTATCTACAGCAGTTGTACAAAGAAGAGGATTGGCAAACGTATTCACACCACAGGATATTACTCCCCTTTGAAGGCTTTGTGGTGAAGTGTTGTTTATCATTTCACTGAGATGGATGAAAGGAACCTTTTAAAAGTGGGAACAAATTGTTATTAGTGTCCTGCATTGGTTGCTAAGACACAATGAGTGCGCATTTACGGTAAAGCAGGAAAAGAGACCCCATACATCACGACGCATTACACCTTACCACTTTGGGGCCGTCGCCATCCTTTGTTTCAGTCATCGCTCGGCCTGCTATTGTTTCTGAATCATATCCTTTTCTAAGCAACGTACATCGCTAATAATCAAATCACATGCTGCAGTTTCAACACTGTTGCTGGGAAAGAACTTTAAGAATTTTCCTTTCTATCAGTTAAGTTTGGTTTTTATTGAGAAATATCATTTTGCTGAATAAGTCTTGACGCTCTTTGACAAAATGCAGCTTTTAACTGTCTAAACTCCAAGACACTTCTGGGCATTTTTTGCTCCCGTTACATTTTTCAAAACAAAGATATGATGCCATAAATTATACAAAAATAAAAGAAAGTTGAATTTCTTTGATTATTTAAAAAAATTTAGCATGTTTAACATTTTTCTAAGTCCCCACACGTGTTACCAATACTGAAAATATGATGGCTTTACATACTATTAGATATTTTATTTGTTTCCATGCTTGTCTCCTATCTGCTTTGTGTAAACACAGCCTGCAGTTCAGTCCAGTTGAGCCGAAAACACCTTGAACTTTGGTCACAGCCGAGTCACCTGAGGGCTTCAGGGTTACAACAAGGAGGGCAGAATTTTTAGTTCCTTAGAGAATATGGTTAGTGCAAAATGTTTATGTTTGGCTAATATTTATCTGAGACATGTTGAATAAAGCGATTTAGATGGAATATTACAAATTTAAGTTTAGATTTGTTCAGGTTGACTGATGAAACCCCACATAACTGGTGAGTAGCTCAAGGACCATCCGAACACAACATTGTTCAAATAGACAACAAAAGCTACACATCATTGGCCTAAAAGAGCACCCTCGTCAAATAAATGAGTATTAATCCTAATTACAAATTTGATGTCTCGCAATTAAATGAACATGACTGACTGCAATATTGGGATGCTCTGCTCATAGCAAACTCGCAAATATTTGCTGTTGTGGCTTTACTGTTGGAGAGCCATCATTGCAGAAAAAACACGCACCAATGCAGCAGAAATGTCCTACATGTTGCGACTGTAAACCAGAGTAGAAGAATGAATAGCCACGTTTCCACCGACGGTATCTACTCGGCTCGGCTCGGTTATGTTCGCGTTTCCACCGACCCGGGCCAGAGCAGCTGGGGGGCGGGGCTATCGTGTGTGGCTATCAGCTGTGCAGAGGGACACTGAAGGCTGCTGAGCAGCGATGCGCGGTGGAAAAGGACACAAAAGTGTTAATATGTGTCCTTTTTCTCCAGGATGTCTCTGGTCTGATCAGATGTATTGGAATGAATCCCGGGACACACAGAAGTTTTGCACACACACACTGTTGCGCTGAAATCCTGTACAATTGTGTCGCGGATATGTGGAAGTGCCAGCAGTGGGCAACGCAGTGGGTGACGCGGACCTTGTTCATACAATAATACTATAAGGTCTGCGGTGGAAACACGGTATGAACAAGCGGTGTTTTACACATTAGTGTAGTTTCTCATTAGTGTAGCTCACTGAGCTGCCGGTAACGGCATGTGGACTACATACATACACAGTTGCTCACCGATGACAGTTGTCTCGGACCAATCAGCGGTCTAGAAATTTCCACATCACGTTATACAACCGGGCTACTTTTTTTGGAACCCCGACGGAGTAGGTACCAAAAAACATGGTACCTGGTACCTGCTTAACAGGTACTCTTTCTGGTGGAAACGGCTAGAGTCGAGCCGTGCCGAGCCGATACTGTCGGTGGAAACGCGGCTATATAGCAGAGAGAAACCAAAAGTCTGAAGCAGAGGGTGAAGAGTATTTTGGATTTAGGGGAAGTGATGTTAAGCAACAACAAGTCAAAGAGTGTACAAGACTTAATGTCTGTGCTGCAGAACAACTAACATGTTCAACCACCTAAAAACACAACAAACTGCAGTATGATGAATGCATGAAGGCCAAGAAGAATAATGTCGCTCATGTTGCCTCACTTAATCCTCATGCTTGTCCAGCATCAACTCAGTCAACAGTGATGCTATACAGTGAGTCACTGAACTGCACAATGTGAAAGTGAAAGCAGCTCTGTTGATGTAATTCTGGGTAAAAAGTTTTGGTACAATTTTATTTATACTTTGTTTCCAGCAGATGCACTGTGGATTTAGAACTTAGTCTTATTTTTGCAGCCCTACTCTCATCCATTGCTTATCCAACCATCTTGTTTTCAGATGGCGTTTTCACTTTTAACATCAATAGAGGAAAAAGCCTTAAAGATTAGGACTGGGCAATCTGTTTTACAAATGTAACAGGATATAACTCTTACCTAAACTCACAGAGCTACCAGGACTGACTTTCACACAGTAGAGAAACACTACACAGAAGATGTGACATGCTAACGTTTGCAGCTGACCCAACAGAGAATAAGACACAGCTAAATCCATTTCTTACACTTCAGATTGTGTACTTTTGGTTTCAGAAAAGCCTCCAAACTCTCTACATGCTGTTCTTACTACACCCCCAAGCTCCTATACCGGGTTTTGAATGATAAAGGACAAACACAGCTTGGGGGAGCAGTTTAGTAAACTGTACGTTTTTTAAATAAATGTATGAGGAGGATTGTTGTTGCTGTTTCTGCAACACAGACTTTATTTTTCCTCTTTCCTTTTCAGTAGCCTACACGACTCCTGGAAAAACACATGCTCTAATTATATAATGCAGTGTTCAGGCAATGCTTACATCTTTGTGAACTTTACTCTTAAACATGTACATCTGTCTTTTTTCTCAGGGTCAACTGCAGTAGAGCAAACTCTGCTCTGGTCGACCTTGTCACCCAACATCTGTCATATTCAACTCTCCCCGAATTCCAGTCCGGCCCGACTCCTTCTTCCTTTGCTCTCTGCACTGTGGATCTTGTGTTTACTCATGAGGTTAACAACACTTAAAAGTTTTGCAGCTCAAATCTAAATAACTGTGCGATAGACACTCTTCACATTTCAGTCACCCGACGGACACTTTACAGTGACATTCTGTCCCTTCATTAGCTAAAAAAAAAGCTAGAGAGTATTTGAACTTTGTATGCTCTCATATGGGAATTCAGTTTCCTGTGTTGACAAGATCTAAAGTTAGAAAGCTACAGCGGTCCTTTCCTTCTCCCATTTCATACAATCATTCATGATAAGATTTATTACTTGCAGGATTGTAAGGAATGAAACGATGCATTAGTTCTTCCACCATGGAAGTTGTGCTTTCCTGCAGAGTTGCTCAGAAACTCAATGTATGCATTCCATAAAATCTGGTGTACTAATAGGCTTTAAGTCAGTAGACAACTGTCTATATATGTTCGTGATGTGCATCTGGGATTTCCTCCACAAAAAATACTAGATGTTGAGTGACCAACAGACATCCCTACAGAGCTGCATGACAGTAACCATGTTTACACAAAATGTTCCAGTCTTTGCCCTTATACTGGAAACGACTAAATTCATACTAAGCTGTTTACGTGGGTCATGAAAATCAGTATTCCACAAGTATTTGTTTACATGCATGTTGAAAGTAGGTGTGTTCATCCTTCTGATCTGATCGGAAATGTGGGCATGCGTCTCTAGGTACTGCAGCCCTGCAACTGTTGGCTTGTTGGCTTATGTATAATGCAAACTGTGGTAAAAATAATGTACAGTACATATGTAAAAAGAATGGTAATAAAAGCCAAATCTTATCGGGAAGTGTCTGAACCAGAAAATGCTACATTCTGAGTAAGGACTAATTTGCAGTATCCAAGCAGAATGTGGTGTTTACATGACATGTATTAAATTCGGAATACTGTAACATTCGGAGTAATATTAGTGTGCATGTAAACGTAGTGAGTGTGACCACTAGGTCTGATCATAACCAGGGTTTCCAGAAGCTTAATTTGGTCACTAACATACATCTTGTTGCAGTGAAGAATATTTCCTATTTCATTAACAGGAACATTTGAAGGAAAGAGTGAAAGGTCTTGCCATGTTGTATATTTGTACTGCTAAGAAAAGCCTCTGCTTTTGTATTAAGAATTATTGGCTGGATGTCTTGTAGTTCAATATTGGTTTGGTTTCATCACCCTCCCCTTTTACTTTTATTTTACTGCAAAGAGTTCCACACAGTTCTGCAGATTAACACTTTACAAGCACTATCTAAACAGTTATGAAATGTTTATAACACAATATAACACTTGTAAGCACATACAATGTCATTAGGATGTAATTGAATATAATATTATATAATCACAGTTGTGTTTAAGTATATTGATGTTTGTCAGGTTTATACACCAACCTCAACAGAACTAGCATTATAACTGTTGACACATCCATTAATAAACATTTATATCTGCTTGTGTGTCCCAAACCATTTACAAAAGGATTACTAATTATTGTTTAGGTCAGTTTGGATCGGTGTAACGGGTACCACAGATTTTAGAGTTGTTTCTTTGAAAAGAGGGTATCTCAACAACAGAAATTACAGAATACATTAAAGGAATGTTATATTTATCCTTCCGAATCCAATCTGCATTGTCAGCTCTTGTTGTTTCTTACCTTGCTTCCTTCTGATGATGTACACTGACCCACAGTTAAAATCCGACCCAGAGACATTTTGTTTGGATACCAACAAACTTAAGCTCCTGTGTCACTTTGAATGCTCAGTCATCACAGACGGCGTGGATTAAATCAGACGTGTGCGCATGTAAAGGTCAAGAAAGAAGATCCAAAAATCAAAGATGGACTCTGAAAAGATTCCTCCCATCTAAGGAGTGAAAAGAGTCTTAACCGGATTGTGTTAATCCTCTTAGTCTCTGAGCATAGAATGACACTGGATGTCCCTCTAATAGGCCTGACTGGTTGCCTGCTTAGATAAATAGCTGCTTATTTAGGGGCGCACTGCGAAGTTCGAACCATTGCACCGAGAGTTAAACATTGTCAAACAGAAGCAAATATTGATACACAAGCAAGAACTGATGCAATGTCTGATATTTGCCCCGTCAGTTTCAGGAAAGAGGCCCTCACAGAAGAAACCGATCTGCCAAACATGGATTATGCCAGAGAGAGATGGCATGCTAGAAAGCAGACGGAGATGGACAAAACTGGGAATTAAATTAGAACTTCAAGTCGACTCATCAAGCTTAAAGTTGAATGGGTATGTTCACATGTATTCTTCCACTGCTGCAACATCATTGTGCAAAGAAGACTGCACAATGATGCAGCAGTGTGACACACAGAATCGACATCAGTGTGTTCCAGCTGAATCACTGATATTTTATAGTGAGCAGCCCAACCCAGCCCCAAGTACAGCTCATCCAAATGTTTGTACTTGTCTGTTCTTGTCCACAAAATATTCTGAATGTCTCAAATAAATCCCAAGTTTGAATGTGCTCTAAGCGGCGCAGAAACATTTCACCAAAGGGACCACCAATACTACCAGTCAGCTATTGCTTTCCATCACTTTTAGTAACCTTGAAATTTGCTAGCTGTTTAAAATACTTAACTTGTTGCAGACTAATACAGGGAGGGAACTGTAGGAGAAATGTCCCATCAATATACTCCTTGATGGGACAGAGTCTGCAATTCTGGAAAAAGATTGATGTTATTTAGCTAGTCTGAATATTTCTATCCTCTGGCAAACGTCTTACATTTCTCATATGCAACTTTACAGCATCTTTTATTAGACTCTCCCTTCTTGATGTAAATATGTTTTAAACTCCACACCTCCAGTTTGAAACAAAAGACTTCTGTTAGATCAAGTGATATGTTCTTTTTTTCAGGGTCAATACTGAATATTAGTAATCAAAGAGAGCAATAACTGATACTTGGAAAAGATATATTTTTCAATTAAAAATAAAATCTTGGTGAAATCTTGGTGCTACTCCTGACATTTAGCTAATCATATGTGAGAGAGACATTGATCAAGGCAACAAAGTGGTGGAATAGGGACAGAGAGAGGTGGCTGCTTCATCAGTTCTAAAAATCACTACACAGATAATCTGAAAAATGCTTAATACTGGCTCTGATAATCAGGCACGCTGAGAATTAATCGACCCCTTGTTAAAAGGGAACCCAAGAAATTGAGTTATTGAGTAAAATCTAACAGAGGCTGAGAACAGAGCCTAAAATGTAACCCTCTAGTAGGAGTTCCCCCTAAAATCCTACGCTTCTTACACACAACTTTAGAGCATCTTTGATTAGACCCTACCTTCTTAGTAAGCACCAACATTACTCAAACTCCACACCTCCACTTTGCAACATGTCTGTGAAGATTCTCAGTGATCCAGGTCATGGTTATCCTCGTAGTTTCAATCATAGCATCTGGACTTGGTCAACCAAGACCAGATGCTACAATTGAAACTACGAGAACCCCACTTTGCAAGCAAGGATTTCTGTGAGAAATCTGAGGTCCAAGCAGAAAACCCTCACTAACATCATTTGACTTTGGAAAGTTCCCTCCAAAGCCACATACAAATTTACCTATAAACTGATAACACAGCCTAAATGGTACTCCTCATGATGGAGTGCAGTGTCCTGTTAACAACCTACTGATGAACAACAAGCTGGTTCATGAAGGAAACAAATGACTGAAAACACTTAAGTAGTCCTATGTGACCATAAACACACTTCTTCGCTCACATAAAAACAGTTTCAGTTTCAGATCATTTCAGCATGAAAATGGATGAAAAAAATGATCATATGCATGTTCCAGCACAGAAAAAAAACATTTCATTCATCTGCACACCAAAAAGCTTTCTCCACTCAAAGTGTGTAAGAAGAACTGGATATTATACTTTTCACTCATGATGATTCAAATGTTGGCAAGCTGCTGCCTTGAAACCAGCACTGCAAAGAATCACTGTTCCAACAAAAAAAAAGTGGAGGAGTTTGGCAGTGTGGTTCCTTCCTGTGATGCTCCATAACAAATCTGTACAAGCCTGTCACGAACCTGACTCTGGACTCCAGAATCTGCCAGCAGAGAACTGAGATAGATATAAATGAAGGAAGACAGAGAGAACTGAACTGAAGTAGAGCTGTAACTAATTGTTTTCATCACTGAGTCATCTGACAATTATGTTTCCTTATTAATTATTATGTGGCTGATAAAATGTCAGAAACCCATGAAGAATGCTCATCAATGCTTCCTAAAGCCCAAATTGATGATATCAAATTACTTGTTGTGCAAACACTCCAAATATGCAGCACAACACAAGTAAATATTCTCGATTTAAAGTAGCAAATCGTACATACACCGATCAGGCATAACATTATGACCACCTGCCTAATATTGTCTTGGTCTCCCTTATGTGGTCCAAAATGCTCTGAACCATTGGGCATGGACAAGAGGACCTCTCAGGGTGTCCTATGGGGTCTGACACCAGGACGTTAGCAGTGGATCCTTTGGGTGCTCTGGCTTGTGCAGTGGGGCCTCTGTCAATCAAACTTGCTCCACTGCATCCTGTTGATGCTTGATCAGAATGGAGTCTAGGAAGTTTGGAGGTCAAATTAACATCTTGGGCCATTGTCATGTTCCTCAAGATGTTCCTGGTCGTTTGATGTTGTTGCCATGTGGTGGGGTGCATTTTCCTGTGGGGGTAGGCCAGTGACATTTGGGATTACCATTGGTATGAGGGAGTGTGTTTGTTCTGGGACAATGTTTATTTGGGTGTCTAAGTCTCATCAACACGGATGTTAAAATCCAAGGTTTTCCAGCAGAACACCACATAGTACCAATATGATCAATGTTATTCACTTCACCTGTAAGTGGTCATAATGTTGTGGCTGATTGATGTATATCAGAAGTATTTAGACACCCTGTAGATGCCCACTGCTGATTGTTGACCCACAGGAGCAGGAGAACAGAAATTTGCTGGAACGTTTCAGGATGGCTCACTCTGACATGGAGGAGCGAGAGCAGAAGTTGCAGCAGGCTGAAGGCCTCAATAACTCCATCCGCCTGGAGCTGCTTTCCTCAGACACAGAACGCAGACACCTCCGAGATACTGTCGGGCACCAGGAGAGAGAAATCCAGCAGGTGAGACGCATGGCATTGAGATTAAGATTTTACTGGATACTTAAACATTTGATGTCAGCTTTTATACCAGTGTGTCTTAAATGTACCATCCTGCTGTTTCTCCAAGCACATTCAAGCACTGCAGGCTTATGAGGCCCAAGTATCATCTCTGGTTCGTGGGATGTCCCGACTTGAGGAGGAGCTACACAAAGCACAGGAGGAGAAGGCTGCTCTCCTCTCGGATCTGGCTTCTGTCAGGGAGCTCTGTGTCAAACTGGACTCTGGCAAAGAACTCACAGCACGTCAGTTTACCTCCAAGAGCATGGACCTCGAGAGGGTGAGGCCTGCTGTGGTTTTGATTTATTCTTAAACACACTTTTTCTGGTCTTGGCAGTAAACTGGTTGCATTCCGCTGTGCATGCACTCTGCTACATCAGCAGTAGTTATCTGTCTTGTGATATTTATGCTTTCTGTTTTTAGGTCACAGGAGAACTGGAGGATGTTCGGTCTGAGGCGGAGCTTCTAAAGAAGCAACTGGCCAGTGAGCGGCTGACTGTGCGTAACCTTGAGACGTTGCTGTCCACCAATCGGCAGAAGGAATTCCAAACGCATCTGACGGCCAGCGAGAGAGAGTCGGAGCTGAAAGTCCTACGGAACAGGCTCACACTGGCTGACAGCAAAACGTAAATAAATCCAGATCAGTGTGCTGGTTTGAATTAAATGTCATTTTTAAAAATAAAAGTTGTTGATGATTATTTGTGCATGTGTGCATAAAGTGCAGAGCACGCCAGGGAGGTGTCCCAGCTCCGCGGTAAAGTGTCTCAGCTGCAGACAGAGATGGACGTTCTGAAAAGACAACTGACCACTGAGCGCTTTGAACGGTGAGCTAACGGATTGGTGATTTTTACAGAAAAGATCCCTTTCAGTTTCCTAGAGTCAAAGTTCACCTCTTCATATAATGCAGAGAAAAGCAGCAGATGGAGAAGCTACATAAAAATTGCGTTTAAAGATTGTTTAAACATTAACCTGATTATCAAAGTAGTTGCCTGTTATTTTATTTGCTGATCTGCTAATCAATAAGTTAAAGAAAAAGTTGTTTCAAGCCCTACTGAAC
>OMNN01102399.1:0-10453 GCA_900302755.1 Chromis chromis
GTGTGTGTGTGTGTGTGTGTGTTCTACTAAACCCCCGTTCTGCTCCACTAAATTTTACGCCGACCCTTAGAAGTGCAGTGTGATTACGAGAGATATTCCATGTGTGTTTTTGTACTGAAAGCGTTTACCTTAACATGGTTTGTTGCTGAGAAAGTGAAGTGGGGGGGGGGTGAGCCATTTCGATCATGCCTGTTTCAGTGTGACCGTGTTTGCAATTTTAAGGCCTCTGGATCCCGGTGCTCACGTCGTACCAAAGACTCAATTCATCAGATCGTGCAAACATACTGAAAACACATCACAACCACTACACTCATAAACTTTATTTTTTAATCAGCATATGCAAAGATAACCGTATTGAGAGTTCTCAAATGTAGATATTTGTGACTGTTACTTGTGCTAAAACACTTCCTCCGCTAGATAATTGTAAAATTTTCCCCAAAGTTCCTCATCTCCTTGAATAGCTTAGGCGTATCTCTATTGTGTAAAAGGTTTTTGGAACGGATACTTTAATGTGTTACATTTTGATACAGGATTTGACCCATCTAGCCGCTCATTTTGGAGTTGAACTGTCCTGTTTTTTCTTCCTTTGCTTCAAGTTTTCCAGGACCACTATGTCCTTTTAATTAAAAAATACTCTCCTTCCAAATAAAAGGACTCATTTGGGACCTGAAATTTCCCCCCCATGTGTCAAAAATATGCGAGAGCTTTTGAATGTTATGGCTGTATCCTCTTTTTTTTGTCAATTTTCCACTTCTCCTAACAACATAGTAACATCTCAGTACATTTTGTCAATGCTGTTTGTGCAATAAATTGAACTAAAACATCCCACATGTGGATTTCTTCTTTTTAGTAACACCGTTCAGAGAGCAGAAATCTCTCTGTCTCATACATCACCTCCAATTTAGCTCATGAGTAGTAGTCTTTATTTATACTGTCAGGCGGAGCTGCGAAGGTCAACGAGAGCCTGAGAGCAGGTTTTGTGTTTGCTCTGCCTCTACCTGCACTATACAGAGCTCAAGGTAATTCACCACAGTCGAGTTTAACAGAGGCTGTCTTTTGCTTCCTGACAGGCTTTTTTTTTGTACACACACAGGCTCATTTGGGAGTCATCTTCACCCACACAGCCACCCACACACTGCCTTGCTGACGTCACCACCACCTATCAACAGCAATAGAGCTCAGCTTTGAACGCAAAAACACACTGCAGCTATTGCACTGTAGTTTAATACCAGGATTGTGCGAATGCATACGTCAGATGTAGATAAAGCGGAGGGATTTGAAATGAAACATTATTTGTGATTAATGACTGTTGCGTTCATCTTATATGGATCAGATTAGTTCATTTGCAGATAATTCTTTAAAAAAAAAATTTAATTTATTTGTCCTTCTAATCTCACTAATCTGACGGGTGTCATGCAATTTCCCCTTTTCATTATTTAAAATATATCTCAATGAAATGTACTTGTGTCTGCAGTGTTTCATTCAGATGCAGTTGGTGTGTAAAGACACATTTGTCCACTAGAGGTCAGCACTGCACTGGGAGAAACACAGTATAAACTGGGTGGCAAAGTCAGTGATGGAGGTAGAATTAAGTTTTTTTTAAGTAAAAGTAGCACTGGTGGAATGTAAAAATACTCATTTATAATTAAAAGTCACTAAAGTAAAGTCATTTAAATATGTAAGTTAGAAAAACGCTTGAATCACTAATGGTAAAAGTACTCTTAATGCAGTAAAAGCCCTCTTACGCTGTTGGATTATTACTGCAAATGCATCAATGTATAAACAATATTTTACTGCTTTATGAGATAGTTCGTGACAGTTTATCATAACTTAATACTGGTTACGAAAGATGTCAAATATGGTGTAAAAATATGTCCCTTTTAATTGTAGCAAACCAAAAGTATAGATCAGTTTAAAATAGAAATACTCAAAGTAGAAATACCTCAAATTTGTACTTGAGTGCAGTACTTGGGAGAAGTGGCCGAAAGAAGTATTCAGATTCCTTATTTAGGTAAAAGTACCAATATAGCAATGTAAAAATACTCCATTACAAGTGAAAGTCCTGCATGAAAGTTATGTCTTAATAGATATTAGCAGCAAAATGTAGTTTAAGCACTGAAGTAAATTATATATTATTATCATAATGACATCATTTGATTATTAATACTGAAGCATCAGTGTGTCAGCAGCATGTTATTGTTGTAGCGGCTGCAGGTGGAGCTGGTTTCACCTATTTTATATATAGTTTTATACACAGGGACAGTAGATAAATGTGAGGAGTTGTGAGATTAATGGGAGAGGAAAGAAGAAAAAACAAAGTTCCGGCACACAAATCTGTTTTTAGTTGTGGGAGTTTTTCCTCTGGTCTTTGGATGTTGGATCATTTAAACGTTTATGTGATAATGATTTTAGTTTTTTGGTTGTTGTTTTTTTTAGGAAAAAATCACTATTTGGAGCTGAAATGTGACCCCAACAACACAGTTCCTTTTGTCAGAAGCCTAAAAGTTTTCAAACCACTATTTCAATCTTTAACAATGTGTTGTATTTTAAAAGCTTGTTACATATACAGTGTGTGAAATCTTCATCTAAAAAGTAACTAAAGCTGTCAGATAAATGTAGTGGTGTAGAAAGTACAATATTTCTCTCTGCAATGTAGTACACTGGAAGAAAAAGCACATTAAAATGGAAATTCTCAATAATAGTACAGGTACCCAAGTACAGTACTTGGTAAATGTACTTCAAAATTTCTCACCACAGTAGGGTTTCATGCCAGTGTAAACCAGAGCACACGTAGCAGCATCTTTTTATTTAAACTCTGAACAGAAACATTGCACATTTGCCTTTTCATGCCTTAGGTTTCTTTCAGTTTAGCCCACCGTGAATAAATCCAGAGTCCAAACTGGGAGAGGAAAGAAGAAACACAAGAAGCACGTTACATTGCAAAAAAGACAAGTAGGAGTTGGCCACATCTGGAGACCTAATAAAAAAATAGAACAGCGATATTCATAAGTAAATCACGTAACATGATGCAATAGAATTTAAGTCATGCATTTCCGATGAGATAAAGTGTTTACTGATGGAAATACGAGGTATTTGTTGGCTCTCTTGTTTGCTACATCCTTAGCAAGTGGTTGGACTTAATACTGCATAAAACATGCAAGTCAAAAAAAGTTTTCTGGTTGACTTCAGTTGAGCTTCTTCAACCAAAATACAGAAGAGCACACAGATCCATGCCACACAATGTGCACAGTCACATTTTCAACTCCAATTAACAAAGCTACAACACAATTCATAATTCATACCCCCACCCCAAAAAAAAAAACAAAAAAAAAACTAATACTTATAATACTAATTATAATATCAAAATAAAAGCTTGTGACTACATGGGCACTTCAGTACTACAAATTTCAGTGTCTCAGTCTTCTGGAGATTATAAAAGCTGTCATACTGTGTAGCATTTGTGAGCTTTGAGAAAAGGCCAGAAGTTAGATTAAAGCAAAAGTTTGACATTTTAGAAAATACACTTAATTGCTTCTTGATGGAAAGCAGTCGGCGGCTGGTTGCCTTAACTTTGTATAAAGGCTGGAAACAGTGAGAAGCAGCTCTCCTGACTGTCCAAACGTAACAGAATCCACCTACTGACACCTCTAAAGTTCACTAAGAACTGAGGTGTGTCAGCTCAGACTATTTCTTGCTTTACTTAAGTACCGGTATCAGGAAACAGCTCAGTTTGTAACCACCTGTAAGACGGCACATTGTTGATTTAACTTTTAGGTTTCTGTACAGATTGAGCTTCAGAGAGATCTACTAGGTCATTGTTGTCACTTGTGGACAGAACCACCTGAGCTGCTTCTCACTATTTCCAGTCTTTACGCTAAATAAAGCCACCCAGCTGCCGACAGATAATCATGAGAGTGGCATGGATCTTCTTATAAAACTCTCCTGCCGTGACACAAAAAGCGTAGGTTCTAAAAATGTCCAACTATTGCTTTTGATATCAAATGTGACATTTTGTTTTCGGTTCCAGCTGTCAGTGTTGAATCAGTAGATGAGAGGACTTTTCCTGCAGAGATTCATCAGAACAACTTCATCAAGGCACATTGTGTGTGTTTTTGTGTGACGAGTGAGACCCTGTGTTTATAAAATTGGGCAAAATATATTTCCATATGTATATATATATATATGTATATATAGTGTTTTGTAGCTAACATGGGGTCAAGACATAACTGCAGTCATTGGTTTTATAAATTATGGCAAAAATACAGCATGGTTCAATGTGGATTTCCATACTATCTAAGAACCTCAGCGAGGAGGCCATGCATTTTTCAGTAGGATCTTAAAACAAGGCACAGGAAGGGAGGGAGCAGAGAATTCAATTTGCATTGCAAGCACCATCACAGGTCCTGCTGTTCCTGCACCCTTTTATCCTTCAGAAACTCCACAGCCACATTACAATCCAATCTGAACCGTACAGTTATCAAACAGCACTTGTAAATAACTCAATAGCCTATGTACAGATTTACAAAAAAATATCTCCGTTACCCCGGACAAAAAAAATGCGAGCAACAAGGAGGTAATGAGAGCAAAACAAACCACAGCAGAGACAAACATTCCTCTTCAATATTCTCCATGCCTTGTGCCGAAAAGAAATCTGTGCAATGCCCAGAATAGTTAGTGTTAGCTCACTGGTTGACATGACACAGTGGTTTGAGTTTCCTTTCTGTCATCAGCTGATTTGTAGCTGCTCCAACAAGCTTGCCAAACACAGCTCCGTCAGCCTTCAGCACGGGGACACTGAAGGGAGCAGAAAAACCTGTATGATAGCGCCACACTCAAGTCTAAAGCTCATCTCGAGCAGCAAAAGCAAAGAGGAGCAGAGCCCAAGAACCTCTGCATGCACTGCACTGCCTCTGTCGCAGGCCGCACTTAGGAGGAAACAAGCCAAAGAGATCAGCTCGGAAGCAGAAGCTAACTAGCAGCTTTGGACGGCGTGCCATCGGCGTCGCCACTGCAGCAGGGGGTGCTGCCAGTTTTGGCCACAGTGCAGCCGCTGGTTTCTGTGCTGTCGCCACTGCAGGGGCTCGCGGGCGCAGAAACACTCTGGCCACGTTGTCTCTTCCTGTTCAGTTCCTCCCATTTGGCCCTGTTCGCTTTGATCATGTCAACCATTGGCTGGAGTTTAGGATTCAACTTGACCAGAGTCTAGAGAGAAAAAGACAAATGAGAGAAAAGAAAGATGAGAATTAACACTTACAAGTGAAATATAGTGTTATAAACTATTCATATTATTACATGTGTATGTTCTGCTTTTAAATGTTACATGCGCAGGGTTAAAAGGTCAAATGCAATGAAGGAAAAAACACAGTCAACATAGAAAGCAGTTAGGCAATGTGCAACAATATTGTTCAATACTGAAAAAAATTGCGATTCATAAATTATTATTGAAGTGTGCATATTAGCTATACAAGCTATATGACTTTGTACTGTAATTAGGTACACTGCTAACATAGAACCCAAACACTAAAGAGTCTATGCCCACTGAATAAAGAAATTAAACAAAATTATTTTGAACATGCTTTTCCACTCCATCCTGTTGATGCTTGATCAGAATGGGGTCTAGGAAGTTTGGAGGTCAAATCAACATCTTGGGCCATTGTCATGTTCCTCAAGATGTTCCTGATGGTTGATGTTGTTGCCATGTGGTGGGGTACATTTTCCTGAGGGGGTAGGCCAGTGACATTTGGGATTTCCATCTGCATGAGGGAGTGTGTTTGTTCTGGGACAATGTTTATTTGGGTGTCTAAGTCTCATCAACATGGATGTTAAAATCCAAGGTTTTCCAGCAGAACACCACATAGTACCAATATGATCAATGTTATTCACTTCACCTGTCAGTGGTCAGAATGTTGTGGCTGATCAGTGTATATTTAATCTGTAACATTAATTTCACTTTGATTTTGCCGAAAAGTGATATCCTGCATTATGGGACAGTGTCAGACCTAAATGCACTTTAAACTTCATATATTTAAACAAGATATTGTATTGAAGTTTAATAGCTTTATTGTGCAGCTGTCAGAAATAAGCGGCTGCATTGATAGATAAAATAAATACATTACATACGTTTAACAGTTTTCTACCAGCATTCCAGTCTTGCATCATTTGCAGTAACTGCGTTTTTTACCATCATACATTTTTATATTCCTCATTGTTCTCCATTATAACAACCTGTTGACTGAAGCAGCTGCACACAATCATTTCATTTTGTGTGGAAGAAGCATCAAATGACGCGTTAAACGTCTCCTTTTATGTGAACGCGCACAGGATTTGAAGCAGAAATCCTGATTTGACAGTCGATAGTCAAAGTTAACAGGTATCACGAAGATGGTTATCGACTGAGGCTTTAGATTTTGTCAAGCCGGCTTACACAAAGAAAGCCTGGCTATGTCAAACTTGCTTCATAATACACCCCTCAGATGGTGGGGTTGGGGGCAGCTGCCACTAGGAACAAAACTTCTGAGGCCCTTATTGAGGATGAGCATTAAAGGATGGTTAAGAGACAAATAATAATCCCCCTCCCCAAAAAACAGGTCTGCAATAAAGTAGAAGCTACTGCTGGAACACAGTTGTCACTGTCCACAGTCAAGTCTGTTTTACATTGCCATGGGTTCAGAGGCTGCCAAAGAAAGAAGCCTTTCCTCTAGAAGCAGTACCTCAAGGCTCAACTGAAGTTTGCTGCCAATCACATGGAGAAAGAAAAGGCCTTCTGGAGGAAATGTATGTGGTCAGATGAAACAAAGGTTGAACTATTTGGCCACAGTGAGCACAAATATGTTTGGAGGAGAGAAGGTGAGGCACTTACTCAAAGATTACCAAACCTACTGTCAAGCATGGTGGTGGTAGTATTATGTTCTGGAATTGTTCTGCTGCCAGTGGAATTAGTGCTTTACATCAATTAAATGGGATGATGAATAAGGAGCATTGCTGCCACATTCTACAGGAAAACCTAAAATCATCAACTAGAAGGTTGGGTCTTGGCTGCAGTTGGTTGTTCCAACAAGACAATGATCTGAAAAACCCATTAAAGGTGGTAAAGAAATGACTCAATCAGGATAGAATTACGGTTTTAGACTGGTCTCCCCAAAGTCATGACTCAAACCCCAACAAGAACCTGTGGACTGTGATGAAGAAACAAGATTGTGTCAGAAAACCAACAAATTTAGTTGACCTGTGCCAAATCTGTTCAGAGGCGTGGTCAAAGTACGCTCCAAAATAAAAGCCTCTGCTTCATCCATAGGTGATTACAGAGTACTGTCTTGTTCATAACAAACCGTATCATCTCACACTAATGGGTGCAGTGATGGCTGATGATAGTTTAAGCAGTGTACACATTGAGCTCAGGAAGACATTAAAGAGTCAGGATGGAATTCAAGAGAAGGAAACTGGGGCCTCAAAAGTGAACTCAACAGACATTTCCGTCTTATTTTGTGTTTGTGTCTGTGTTTACCTGTTTGTGTACAGTCTCCTTCCTTTTGTTGCAGTCCTTGAAAATGAAATAAAGTAAAAGGAAAAGCAAATGTTCAGTGTCTGAAGGTGGTGGTGTGTTTCAGAGTCTGCAGTGTTCTCAGCTGCTTGGTGGACTGCCAGGTGGACTGCCAGGTCTAAGAGTTTTATAGTTGAAAGCTTTACAAGTTAAAGTCATATCTTGTAATTTTCTACTAGATAGAGGTCTCAGGTGAAGTATATTTTGGATTAGGACTGCTAAACAGTCCCTCCCAACATAAAAAAAAAACATACTGATGAAATTTAGAGCAAGACAGGCTCCAGCAGTGGTGTGGTCACAAGTTCAAAGCATGTACCCCATGGAGATCAAATCACGGGTACAGCCCAGAATCAGCTGCTCTGCTCTGCAAGGGGCAACACGCCTGCAAACAGAGCTTCAAAAAGAGCTTCAGTGGTTACAGAAGGATCTACAAAAGCTTAAGGAATCAGAATTATCTTGATTAACGGCCTAAAATTGATACATCCAATATCAGTTGGCTACAACCGGTCTGACTGACTAAAAAAGCAGGAATTCTAAAATTACATATGAGTGCCATTTCTGATCTGGCTCTCTCAGCAGGAGGACATCATTTCAATTGGGAAACTATGTGGAAAAGAAGCAGAGGACAGTAGGATTGCTGTACATTGACCATGCAGAGCTCAAGCAAAGAAGCAAAGCCTCCCAAACATAAATTTATATCAAAATCTAATGTTGTAACTTCCAGTTTAAACTGATGGTGGCAGTGTTGTGTCATTGCTACAGTACCTAAAGTCAGTCACAGTGATCCAGAAGTGTGGCTGTTTGGCTTCACTGTATCATAATGGAGGTGCAGGTTACAGGTTCTGAGTATAGCAGAATTTTCTTTGATATTGGTGGGTTTTGATCATTTAAAAGCAGAACTGCAGCACGAAAATAATTCACAGCACATACCAATTACAGTTTTCAAGAATCCAATGAAACATCAGCGTGCACTGGATCAGCTAGGTTGGCACACCATTTTGTAGACATTTATGGCCACCAGAGGATGTATCCCAATAACCACCCAACTAGAGATTCTGTCTTTAACTTAGTGAGGTTTAACAAGAAATGAAAACAAGTTATCTTTAAAATAAAGATCCACCACAATGAGGAAAAAAAAGAAAGAAAGAAAGAAAGAAAAGAAAAAACATCATCAGAATTTTTGGGAATCCATATTCAAAGCTGATGGGATTAAAATGTGAATTTTGTTTGACTTTCTGGTCAGCCATGCTAGCTGCTTTAGCTTTGTGAATGGCACAGCTGGTCAAATGGTCAATGTCCCACTTTAAGACAAGCTAAAATATTTCCACTTAAATTCATGTAATCTGGTACTGACATTCCTGCTTCCCAGATGTTAAGTCCTACTGACTGTAGTGATTTCCTGGCTTTTCATCTAGCACCATCATTACGGCAACATTTAAGGTTGGTTTGACGTACTGTCATAGTCCCCGTAAACTCCCCTGGTTTCACATGTAGGGGTGTAATAATATGAAAAATTAAAAAATTTGTGACCTAATTGTAGTTGTCTAATTACTATGCTTAGTGGTAATTAACTAATGTTGGCATGGCAGATAGAGTTGGGTATAGTTTGTATTCTAATGGTTTGGTTTCTTATTCTTGGGAGACAGTTCATTTGGTTTACTACAACAGTAAAATCTTGGATTTACATGAAAGCATGATAAGTATCTTTTTTCACTCCTGTACTTTTTCAAATAGTTCAAAGCACCACGCTGTAAATACCACACTGTAAAAGTGTTAAAGACATGTTTTTTATTGATATTAATATTACATTACACGGTGCCTATTCTATTTATTGTTACTGTATGCTGACTTGTTTTCAAGATTTTTGTGTTCTCTGGTGCTCCTTTACTGGATCCGCAGGTGGAGCTGTAGCTCAAAGCAACACAGGCCAGGAGTCTCTGCACAGCTAAATGAGTTCTAACAAATACAATAATTCCCTCAATTTCTGTATAATATGGCTTTAATATGCAATGTCTTGCAACAACACCCTCCGGAACAGATTATTATTGCTGTGATTAAAAAATGCTCAAACAGGGTGTCTGCTGCATATGCTAAAGAGGAAATAGGATGCCCCTAGGTAAGCAGTGTAGCTGTGGCGTAAATAAAGTTGTAAATAGAGTCATGTGTTTTAATTGTCCCTACTGAAAGAGTGGGGGCAGAACATATGCAGCACTGATCTGACCATCTGTTGGACATACAACTGCTCCACACACACACACACACACACACACACACACACACACACACACACACACACACACACACACACACACACAGGGAGAGGCTGCATCCCAGGTTACCATAGGTGCAACAGATTGTGTGTGTGTCTGTGTGTGCTCAGGTGTGGTCACAATCCATGCTAATTTGCTAATTGTACCCTTTTTGTGCAATGGGAAAACCATACAGCCTAGCATATTGACCCCTGAGGGCTTTGAGTCAGTGAGTGACAGACTCACACATGCACGTGTAACCCACCTAAAAATTGGTACCTAAAATGTATGATCTAGAAATTCATAAATATATATTTCATATGTTTTGTGTAAGTTTAAAAAGGTAATTTCAATAAATTAGTGCAATCTGCTGAGTAATAAATATATTGGGGATTTCATATATTTACAGATAAATACATAAGCAGATAAAAACTAATATTTGATAAGTTGACAAAATAATGAGTTTCCTGTTACACTGTGTAATCAGACACCAATGGTCAGGCTGAGTCATTTATTTTTTTATTATGCATTTGAGGCATTATTTTCGACACTTTGCAGCAGTTGACAAACGCTTGGTGGTAACGTCCTCTAGGTGGCAGCGGGACTGCGCTGTTTACGTCCTCTTCCATGCTGGCTGCTGAAGGAGTTAGACGCTAAGTTAGCT
>OMNN01102405.1:7854-25083 GCA_900302755.1 Chromis chromis
TAATGTACTAGTGAGTAAAATAATAACAATTAAAAATGCTTTGTAAATCAGGCACACAAATAACAGCAGTATTTGGAAATTATAATAATAATTAATAATATTAATAACAATAATAATAAATAGGAATTAACTAAACTAATCATTATAATACACTGGTGTTCAGTGTTGTGTTGGACAATTTTGTGAGTATATTGTGTTTTTCTAGTTGTTCTGCAGTTGTTCATACTGTCTCGAGTGTTTAAAGATATCCCATTTCCAAACTGCAGGTGAAGTTAAACTTTCTATGGGAACAATGTGGTGCATTGGGCATCCCAGGGAGTTTTTCGCTAAACAATGTGAGACAATGCGACCACACCATCTACTAAGAAGTGACGTTGGACAGAGGACTCAAGTGAGCAATAAAAAAAAATTTTTTAAAACTTCATCCCTTCTTCAGTATGTAAAAATAGACTCAAAAGGTCTTCATATAATTTCTCAATCAACAAAACACCTCTAAATATAAAAACTTTTTTAATGTTTGTAATTTGCTCTCAAGTTAAGATGCTGTAAATTAAATATTTGATGTGTTTGGAGTAAACCCACCAATTCATCAACTAGGAAACAATTAAACAAGTAATCAGGTCATACTTAAATTAATAGTTTCAGGGAACTACTACTTGGCAGTGGACTTTTGGACTTTTTGTATTTTTCAAGCACATCGGTCTTCTACAACACAGTTGTATTTGCAGAAATTCAATCTTTTTAAGTTTAAACTGCAAATAAAAAATTATCCTGAACTGAACCCTCTCCTGGCAGACTGAGGACTAATGGCTGATGCATCAAGGTTTGGTAGTTACTGAAAAACAATCTGGGGAATTTTATCTTGTTTCTGTGACAAAAGCAAGAAAGTCAATCTATCACGTCAGGTTTAAACCTCACAACAGAGACAGTTTGGCATATTTTTGTCAAGCTGGACACTTGAATAAATACATAAATGACTTGTGCAGATGTTTAGACAGGTGTTTCCACTATGCTTCAATCTAAGCCACATTGTGGGCTTCGTCATGACCAGAGAATCCAAAATGGCTGAGAGAAAAACAATTTCTTCTGCACCGTTATTTCTCTTCTTGTGGCCGAGAGGAATACTTTCCCATTACGACAAAAATAGCTTCGCACACTCAAGGTTTGCGTAGGTTATTTTCCACCAAAGGGAACTGAGGAATCTGCATTGCGCTTAGGATGTGAGACATGTAATGTGATCCTTGGCCAAAGAGCACGATGGGCTGCTTTTAATTGAGTTTTTGAGCAGCTGGAATGAAGCAGGGCTGAACTGGATAAACCAGGCGCTTATCCATCAGGGCAGCGGTGCAGCCCACAGAGGGCAGAGGACTCAAACCAAAAGTCTTTGTTTCTACATAAGCACAGGCCTGTGGTGCAGCTTGGTAGTTAAAATTGTTCATTGGCAATCTCTACTCATCTGTGTGGTCTGTTGTGCGCACACAAACAAAGAGCAGATTACAAACACCAGTGGGTGTCCAATAGCAGCATTAGGAGTTGACCCACATTCCTGTTGCAAAGTGAGCATGTCAGACATCTGACAGCCAACAGGACTGGCTCCTCCACTTGAGATGGCCAATTGTCGTGTAGCTGTGATAAAAATGGAAGCAATCTGAGAGGCTTCAAAACTACCGAGACACACATTATCAGCCAGCACCACAGAAAACACCCGAACTTTTTTAAAACTAAAAAAACATCCCTCATCACCTCCACCATGCTATTTATTTTTCCTACCAAACAGCTACAAGTTCGTCTCAGTACAGGCTGTTTGGCTTTGGGGCAGCACTTCAGGACAGATTTAGTGGAGTCAAAGAGGATCAGTCACAAATGTTCCAATAAATCTGCTGAGCCAGAGGCCAGTTGTGGATGTGGATACACTGTTCAACATCTGCTTCGGAGGTCACAAGGCCAGACAAATATTACAAGTCTCTCTTTCCACCAGCGGGAAAAACGAGAACACTGGACAGGAACAAGCCCATGTGGAGAACTCATTTGGGCCAGATTCTTAGGAAGAAAAGAGGTCAGAAGCAGTTCTGCGTGAGCCACTAGGTCAAGTGATTAAGATGAGCTGAAAACCAGCAAACCACTTTAATCATATTTAGTATAAATGTAGGCTAAATATCTTGAGGGTAACATCCAGTAAATAGGAGCATTACTGTGTATTGAAAAATGCTATATGGGTTTCATCTAGCTTCGCCTTTATGACCAGGTGTTTTATGTGTTCACATGAGCCAGCAGTATCATTATCTTAATAAATGGAAGCAATATTGTTATATTAAAATAAGTGATAAACTCTGGGAAGACATCAAGAAGAAACAACTGATTCTGTTTGTGCAGAAACAAAAGAAGTTCGTGACTGTACTTGGTATGATTATAAAATTTAATTTGCAACTTAAATCAGAAATTGCAATTAGGTATTTTCCTCAAGTTGTTCAGCCCTTGTGAGCAGATGTTTGATTTGATATCTAAGGAGAAGTCCTCACATTCTAAGAAATGCAAATCCTAAATGACTGAAAGAAGCAGATGTTATTAAATTAATGAGGACAAAAAGTAAAGATCATGCAATGCAAAAGACAAAAGCAAAACTACAGCAGGTGGATTAAGGCGAATGGAAAGCTTCTAGTGCCCAACTTTGGTTAATATTAAAGCGTTAATAGTCAGTTATTTTATCTAGTAGGTGGCAACAGAGTGGGTAAAGCACCCCTTCTATTTTGTCAGTGAGGTGAGATAGGTGAGAAACTACATACTACTCACATAAAACAGGGGTCCACTCTGTAGGATATGGGGAGATTCAATTGTAAAATGAATTCAAAATATTAAAAATAATAAACTGCAGTAATGTCATGGATACAAGTGAACCTGTAGCTAAAGCAGAACATTTCTAACATGATGCATTAATATCTATGCACAGCCTACAGCAGTCTATGAATGGAACTAGCAGCAGGCGTTATTATAATACCTCAGTGGTCTGTTATCCTGGCCCTCAGGACCCAGAGTACTGCTGTAGTTCTGGGTTAACAGCTAGGTAATCGTACCCTGCATCTCAGGTATACCGTAACTCGATGTCTACATGGACTACCTGCAGGGCTCTGGGTCCCAAACACCAGGACAGAGAACCACTAAACTTGCTAATCTTAACTTTCTATAGTGGGTTACTTAATGCTTTTAAACCAGAAAGATGTGGTCACCAGCTCTATCTTCACAGTCAGAAACACAGATATAATATCACAGATATAATCACAGAAGGACTGTATAGTTTTAACTGAAACATGAACTACAAATTGCATCCTAATAACATTTAACAGCAATAAAAATGACAACAAAGACTTAACATGTGGCTACCACAACAAATACACATAGCATGCGTGTGATTACGTTTCACAGTGTGAATCACAATAATAGCAAGCAAGTTTACAGCATAGCACATCTGAACAAACACAAAAAGAATCTGAATAATCATGCCACATATAAAATTTACTTACAACTGCATTTTGTGCCTGACAGAGAAAGACAAGGTATATGCTAAATATGCTGCTTTCAGTTTTAACACTAGGTACTTTAACTATACTCTTAAGTTATTTACTGACATACTTTGATGAGCTCTCAGAAGGCAAACAGATATTTTTATGAACCTAATTAATACAAAAAATCTTTTTGTTTAAAAGGAAAATGTTAGTGTAGCATGCACATGAACATGGTATGTAATAGAGCATAAACACTTGCCTGTAGTTTCACTGGTTTAGGTGATTCTGGCTGTATGTTACAAATAAACAAATGTAAATTGTTAGACTGTGCACAAACACACATCTGATGCACAAAGCCATTGCGCCTATTGCAGGGGTTTGGCACATCATCACTTGTGGCCCACAACAATCCTACCTTGGCCAAGTAGCTTTAATTAGTAGCTTGAATTCTCTATATACTGAACTACGGGGCATACACGTACAGCGGGAATTCATTTTTCATCAAAATCCATAATTAACGTCACATCATATTGTTATGGCCATATTTAGTTTAAGGCTTAAAGCAGGCGTTGCTAACTTAAAATAAAGTAGTAAGAAAAGGCTGAGAATTGTTAAGTTTGACAGAATACTCACAGGAATGTTGTGGTCTTTCTTTCCTTTGTGGGAGGAGGCAACATGTGCCAGGTACTGAATGACCTTTTTCGTGTTTTCCGTCTTGCCAGCTCCTGACTCGCCTCTACAAGGGACAAGAACACAACGCACAAGAAAGAGGCGTCCTCAGAACAGTCTAACACTAAACTCTAAACATCGACAACCGACAAACTAGATGACCATAAAAGGCTGGATCGATAAGTCGTAGCAGAACTGCTTTCCTTTAGGTTTACAGATTTTCAGGTACACCGCTGTGAGTTTAGGGTTAAAAAGTCTGACAGAACATGGGGACTGTCCTATTTTCCACTACAAATGCACAAATATAATCTCAGACCAAATGCTGGTACATATCTAATCATGTGTATCCTTCAATGCACTATATTTTTCAGTATTTGTCAGTCCAGTTTAGCAGCTGTGGTTGCTGGCATACTTGGCACTGTTCTGTCGTACGGTGACCATGGCGTAGAAAAACAGGAATGAGAATTTCTCAAGACCTTCAAGCCTTGCAAAAACTTTGGGGGATCAGTTTAGATTTAGAGCATACCTGAGGTTTTACAGTAAGTGCTAATTTGCATACACCAAGTATGCACAAAATATTGTTTTGCTTTCAGACTGTGTAAATGCGATGTGGCTGAGAGAACAAACCGAGAGAGTGGTGTGTAAGTTAGCCACTGTGAACAGAGGGTAATCAGGGAGGGATTGCGTCAACGTGTCTGTTGTCGGCCTTGGACTGCTGGGTGTTACATTCCTCAGCTCCTCCATTTCAGATATTCATATAAACAGGGAGTGCTGACCTAATCAGAACTTGTGAGGCTCACACAGCTTGATTTTGTGATGTGACTGTATAAATTGGTACCAAAGCCCTAAATAATAAGCACAATTTACAGTATACTCTGTATGTGAGCATGCAAACATGTAAGAAATGTGTCAAGTCAACTCTACAGTGTTTAACTTTGTATTTTACATTGCAACTATCATTCAAATGTGTGCAAAAAAAAAAATAGGGTATCTTAACTGAAATGTGTAACATTTAATAAAAATGTACATTATGCTGAGTCAGTGAAGGCTGTTAGTAAAATGCAAATTTGTTATGGTATCCCTCAGTAATCTAGGCTATTGTTGCTTTCTTCACCAAAGCAGAATGTAGTAGCTCGTAAAGTACTAAAGAATAATTATGACACTAAACCATCTGAGGAGAAATGTGTGGGAGCCTTTTTGGATTTGACACTGCAGATGGAAAATCATGGATAAATGTTAGGCTAAATAAAGGCTTTGTAAAATACCACTGCCTTACACTTTTCTGTAGCTGACATATCTAAATATAACTGATGTTGTGTTTCTTTTTGGAACCAGGTCCTTCTCATCAGTCTTGTGTTCCTTGTAAACATAAAACACAAAGATAAAAAAATATTCAAATAAAAAAAATTGCATGTAAGAACCCTTGAATCAGAGTAAATTATTTTTTACGAGACAGACGCCTCGTGTAGATTAGTAATGAAAAACAAAAACCATCTTAGTTTTGTTTGTGAATCAAGCAGCGAAGAAAGTTTCAGTATGGTGTGTTTAAAATAATTTGCCCCTTACACGTCCTGTACACTTCACGCTTTATCACAACAACAAAGCTGAAATACTTCTGTCTGCTAATGTTGATCCTGTAACACACATAAGTCAGTGGAGACCCCATAAATAAAGGAAACCACATTAATTCCCATTATTTCCAATTAGTTAATAGAGGCTGCGTTAGAAAGAATCTGATTTACAAATTATTTCTCATTTGATTGAGCTACTTTTTAAAAAGTGAAATCCTAATAATACAGTTGAGAAATGTATTTGTGGTGGTGGTAAATGAAAGGAAACTATTTTGTAAGGTGTGCAAGTTATGTTGATGGTCTGTGTGTATTTAGAAGGGACAAAATAACACGTATGCCTTGTCGGTCATGTTGCCTGAGAAAAAGAGCTGTCGCATGACTTATGTCTTGATACCGTCTCTGGCATTTTCCTTGGCTACATTCCTGTCATCTGGAGACACTTGTCACTGAAATGACACCAAAGGCCTATGAAGCAGAAATGTCAGGCATTTCTCAGACCCACATTTCTCACTTTTCTTTTCGGTAGTGATCGTCTGGTCAGCGTCACCCTGACACTTGCTTTAAAATAACTGTCAAGACCCCTTGACAGCTGGTTCACTTTCACTGCTCTTATGAACCGCTGAAATTACCAGTAAATTAATTATTGTTGTATTGAATTTAATTTAATTTAGATAGAGAAAGAAATATACTGCACTATGTGATAGCATTTCCCAAATAATTAACCAGAAAAGGCATGAATTTGGGCCAAGTGGCTCAGTTTATCTAGCAGAGGAATGCAAGTGCAGGGCCTGCATACTTAAAATGGTTTAATGAACAGTAAGTATGATAAGCTGAATAATTAAGCACAAATCTAGCAGTAAGACTCACGTGCAAAGAATGGATTGGTCTTCTCGATCTGTGGGAGAAAAGAGGGAGAAAAGGGGGGAAAAGGAGAAAAATCTAATTAAGTGAATGGTCAGTAAAATATTCGGAAATGGTTCCAATAATACTATTATTATATGCAACCTTTGTTTTAAACAGGCAAGCCTGGTTGAGTTTAAACCTCTTAATCCTAAAACCAGCAGGCGGGTTTAAAAGACATACTTAAAAATGTAAAACTAAACTTTTATCATAGCAAGAAACTGTAAAAACAGAAAAACATTGACAGATTATCAACCCATACAATAGTCCTTAAATGTGTGACTTTAGGTTTCGTCAATAAAAACAACCAAATGTGAGCTGAAAATTGGGATATTTCATCAATACCTCCAAAATAAATCATTTGCAGTAACAAGATTCTGTGAAAAATGAAAAATGTGCTGCTCAAGACAACTGAACCACCATTTTTACAGCGTTGGTAACAATTTCTTTTTTTTTTCTTTCAATTTTTGCAAAATAAATAATCGAAAATTTCAACTTTGTTTTTTCTTTGTTTTCAAAAGACATTTTGACTTCTTCAAGTCCCAGTTGTGCTGTTTCCATAGAGGTGCAGATTTTATACTGCAGTGAAATTGAGCCCACAGACAGGACAGGAGCAAAAAACACCCAGAAACTGCTGGGGGTTCAGAGGGTTAAAAATTTGCACAATATCTATACTCAAACCTGAATCAAAGTATCATGCTGTTTTTCACTTCTGTGGTCATTCATTAACAAACCTGCTGTAAAAGGCAGGGCCCATTTCACGTCTGCATCCAGCCTCATTACACACAGTTAGACCAACACAGTCCACCTCTAATCTACTCTAATAAGAAGATTAATATGTCCCAGTGAATGTGTTTCATGGTTGAAGTAGCTGCCAATTTGATTAAGATTCATGAAGCCTGAACAGTAGTTTAAATCATCTATTTGGGATATACTGGATGTATATTGGGGCACACGTTTCAATGAACATAGCTTTAACCACTCACAGCATAATAATACAAACATGACCCAATTCTTTTTCTGTCTAAAAATAATAACGTGCACTGTGCTGAAGGTAATTTGCACTTTGTGATCAAGTGGCAATAAAATACGACAGTTAATGTGCCTCCATAAAGCTCCAGGGCATTCCCGTCTAGAGTGTCTGGTGAGCTCCTGAGAGTGAGACAGATCAGTCATCTCGAGGCTATATGGAGGAAATTAATGGTGATGATGTCATGGGAAAACAGCACTTTGTCTTCCCATCAATGCCCCCACAGGGATAGGGCCCCCTGTCCAGTCACATGGTTGGCTGAGCAGCAAGAAGTCAAGGGATTAGATAAAAGTCACCAGACTCTCTTCATTCTGCACTCTATTGACTTGATGCTGCACTATTAATTCACCACTTAAACGCTTTCCCTGATGACAAAAAAGCAGCTGAAATACAACTGAGGAAATACTGGGATCAGGACTATTTATCAAGATTATTTATTTAGCAGTTTTACTGCACTGAAATTTTTCAGTTTGACAGAATACTACGTCCCAATTCCCATCACGTATAAAAATGAAATCCCAGTCATCTTAAAAGTGATCTCTGAATCATAGCGGTGTATGTATATGAATTTATCCTCAAATACAGCTGCCTTTATATGTCTTATGCTATTGAAAACAAGATGAAAACAAAAACCTGTGATCAGTTTAACAGTTTAAGATTAATTGTACATCTGCCTCATTTGACTCTAGCTAAGACGGTTTCCTGTATATCTTGATGAGCAAGAGCCTTTTCAGCAAGGGGCCTAGTCTCAGAGGAGATAAATACTGTAACTGAACAGCATAGTCTGCATGTTTGTTAATTGAAGAGTTACCTCTAGCTGGTGATTGATGAGCTGATGCATTAGTGGATTGACTAAGGAGATGTGAGCCATCAATAGCTCAGGGAAAGATGTATCTTTTTTTAAGCTAAAATACAGCTGTATCACTGAAAAGGCTAATTCTAGATTTATTGTTCATCTATTATTCGTATTCATCTAAAGATGTGTTTTAATTTTTCAAAATTTAATTCAGGAGCTCATAAATATCCTGAAACAACATCCTGCACTTAGCAAATGGTTGCAGGGCAAATAAGATCCACAACAGGTATAAATGCAACACACCAATAAAGCATCATGTCTCAAAGAAGATTCAAGTGGTGGTAAGAAGAGAGAACTACCTGATTAACAGTATCAACAGTCTTTCTCCAGAATTGCAGACATCACCTTTAAAGCTAAAAACTCAGCTTTATTTATCAAAATTACACATCTATAAGTTTGTTTTCATTAAAATAAACCCTTTAGCTTTTAAAAAGGCTTCGATGTAACATTACACCGCTGCTGCCTTTACTATTCACGGATGTATGAACATGCAAATGCTTCCTTGGGAATGTGGAGACCTATGAAGTTCCACCTATGTCTCCACCCAACCCTCTGCCGCTAGCCTGCAGCTCAAGCACACCTGCTCACTTTTGTCTCCGGCTGCAGAACTACACAATGAATAAAGCCCAACCTTGCAAGCTGACAGGATAAGTTCCTTAGGTTGGTTACATGTGAAGCCCCAGCTGTCTGAAGCTGTGTGGCATCAGTACACTTCAGTTTTGAGTAGTAAGTAAGCCATGGTGTCGACTGCTTAGTGGACCCATGATGTTTTCTAGTATATAAAAAACACCATATGGGCATGTTAACAAGGTAAAAAACTTGATTTTTACCGGAGGGGGGTGATGCAAAGGAGCAGAGTGCAGCAGAGGACAGTGGAGAATACTAATAATCCAATCGGTTACGCTCTAATTTAGTCCAGCATGGTTCGTCTGGTGGCACCCTGATCTGCAAGTCACCATGAAGGAGGAAGAAGGACACACATTTTGTATTCGAAATGTTATAACATTCAAAGGTATATACCTTTAAGCCAGTGGCCAACCTGCAGGTCAGGAATCTAGCAGTGAGTCCCAAAAAAACAAATTGATTTATTGTTTTGCTTTTTGTTGTGAAATACTGGTCACAACTGATGTAGAAAGTGTGGGAGACCATGCTGTGAACACGTCAACTGATTTTGTACATGTTGTATCCTCGGCTGGACTGCACTGCCAGAGGTGAAGGGTTCCTAAAGTGCTGACTGTGTTCCTCTGGGATAAAATGATGGAAGGTTATCTGACAGAGGACACAGCTGGATGGCTCATCATGGACAACCTGGGTTTCCTGGCTTTGACCTGAAATTTCCTGCAGTTCTGCACTGTAACAAGGAGGACTGTCCTCACACACATGCACGAAAGCTGGACTGATCCTTCAGAATCTCTCATGGCATGACGTCAACAGTGTATGTCAGCACGCATGCGAGCACAATCCCCCTTTAGCCCCTACCTTTGCACATCTATCCTTACATTCACATCCCTATCTGAATTAAGCACAAGAGCAGCACGCCTCAGTAAGCCGGTGTCTCCTTTATCAGGCCAGCTGCAGACACACAGGAAAGATATGATCCAGTCATTGTGAGACTGTTCACTTCCACTCACCAACCTACCATTTGTGCTGAAGCCTTAACAAGCTCTTCAGACTGAAAAGTGCTGATTACTGGCAGAGACTGTGTGTCTGAGTAGATGAGAACTACCATAACAGGGACGGTTATTTCCATGGCATTACTTAATGGTCATAAGAACTCTTTTGTGGGTTTCGCATGATTGGCAATGCTCTTGCCAACTTCACATGACTCCATTATGTTGGAGGGAAGTGCAGACTTCCCCGAGGATATATAATATTATTAGCTGAAGTGAAAGCGGAGGAGTTTGAAAATCACCTTCAGTACTTCATTTAGAGATTCAAAAGGGCCTGATTAGATAAATATTGGGATCATGTAAAAGTATAAATAAAGCAAATGATTCAGATCAGCAGGCTTCAGTGATATTACAGAAGTGCAACAGATGACACAGATTAAATTAGACCCTTGATAGAAAAAGTCTGTTAATGGCCTTAGAAAAGTAGTGACAGTGAAAAATTTGAGGATGTCTTGCAGCTTTGACATAAGCACAGTAACTCTGCATGTGGTGTTTGTCACTGTAAGGAGAGGGGAGAAGAGGGGGAGTTGATCTCAGCTCCCGACAGTGAGCTCATTGTGAGGTTGTGGCACGCTGGGCCTGGGCCAGTGTCTGCCACTGATGGCTAATGCCTGTATTTAGGAGTGGCAATGAAGTGCAAACACTCACCTCAGAGACCAGTCCTGCACGCTGATCAAGTCGTTACCAAAGTGTCAGAGTGGGACAAAAACCTCCACAAAGCCACAATGATGTAAGCAGGGAAACACATCAGCTGAATGTTTAAGGTGATAGAGACCAACGGGCAAGCACAGTGCACTCATTAACAGGAGGAAATACAGCTACAGTATGTCTCTATGCTGCCTCTGAAGGCAAAGGAAGCTATAATGTTACTGACGATATTTGATGTTCAGGCAGTATAATAAGTCATTATCTAAGTCATCAACTAGCGATTTGTAAAGGTTATTTAAAACAAATTGGCATCCACTGAGTTTCCACTGAGCTTCCACTGAGCTATGAATTAAATATCAAATACCTCCCTTCTCCTTCAGCATCACTAACAGTTTATGGTTCACTTAGTCTTCCTCCTGAAGCAAGTATCTACAATAAATGCTGGTTAAAACACATTAATTACACATCTATGTTACACAGTTTTTATTTCTGGAAAGTTATATGAAAACTTAAATCCTAATTACCAACAAACAGAGAACTGTGCAGCCAGCAGATGCTTTCTTAAAAGGTCTTGCACACCCACACAGTAGGGGTGGGAATCACAGGGTACCTCACGATACGATACGATACGATACGATACGATATCGATACATGGCTCAGATATCGATACTATTGCGATACATCGATAATCAATATATTGCATAACAATCACATAATTGTACATCATGTAATGACTGGCGTGGAAGGAAGATGCTTGAGCCACCCACAGTAGAACACCAATACATGAACAGTGGCAGGTAGCCATCAACCCCGCTACCCTTCTCACTCATGGTTCAAAAACATTAATAAAACCCCGAACTCCCATAGTGCATTGCAGCACAACAGTCCCGTACTAGCGACCGGCTCTGCGATCGCTACAATATCTATAACTGAAAAATACTATGTTCGTGGTGTTGCCTGTGTACTTTACTTTTGCGAGGCAGTTCTTGCATAGGGCATAGTCTTTGTCCAGCTTGCTTGTTCCCTCAATGTTGCCAAAGCCCAAATGGGTCCACACTTTGGACTTAAACATGGATGGGGCGTCTCTTACAGTAGCGTTGCTGTCCTCCATTATACCTGTACAAACTCTTCTTCGGCCAATTCATTTCCGCTCAAGTCTCCCTCATTCATGTGATAAACGCCACCGTGTGGAGTCATTAAGTAGTGACGCTGGGGAAATGGCAGCTGGCAGGGGAATCTGGCAGGGTTTAGAGCGCCTTATTAGAGCGCCTTATTATATTAATTAAAGTATCGATATTTGGCGCCAGCGTATCGATACTCATATCGCACGAGGAGGGTCGACGATATATTGCTGTATCGATATTTTGTCCCACCCTTACCACACAGGTGATTACAGTCACTCTGGTTAATTTGACCTCCAGTCAGGTGGAAGTTAAATGATGCTATGCTTTGAATTGTGTGATTTTATAAAACCATATTGTTAGTGAGCATGTAAATAGTCAAATGTGTTTCTGACATGAGCAACAAGACCAACAGAACATGAAGGAGATGTCCTGAGAAGTCCTAAAAGGGGCCTAAACAGACATTATGAATAAAACTGCCACTGTGTGTGTGTGAAGACTACAGCAAATGAATGGATGCAAATAGTCCACAACTCTGCCAACATTCATGTCTATGAAGACTGTCGTAGCTGGAAGAATTATACCTGTAATGATGCACGTGTGTCCTGACCTCATATTGCCCCATCTAAATGGTGCTACAGAATGCCCCGTCCAGCAGCGTGAACCTGTGCGATAATCACCAACCTTTTCAGTCACAGTTCTGCCTCTCTAACTTTTATTTCACCAACCCATTCCACAGAAACCACACTGCTAACAATTTATTCCAATTACTGAAAATTGTTCCACAAATTACAGTTTTTCAATGTTGCATCCTTGATAGAGACCCTAAAGCTCCAGACATGGCAGGTTACTCTAAACTGCCAAATCTTTCAGTGGAAAATACTTTACAATGATTATCTAAAGCCATCAAACTATGACATAATAGTGGCTTAAGACTGTGGTGGCCAACTTCAGACACAAGAACTGTATAATGGCCATGCGTGGACTATCGCATATATTTGATTTTCCACCTAAAGTAAAGTAGTGGGTATGTATCTCATGTGGTGATTATAGGATTTGCTTATAATCTCGCTTGAATGGAGCCAAGTGTTGCCATGAAACTAAACTATAATATCAACAGTATAGTAATCTGAATCGTTGCTGTTTTTTAAGAACTCTGTCTACGGTGTCCTTTCTGGCATTAAAAGCTAGCTTATAACACAGAGGGGGCTTGTGATTG
This sequence comes from Chromis chromis, assembly GCA_900302755.1. NCBI lineage: Eukaryota > Metazoa > Chordata > Actinopteri > Pomacentridae > Chromis > Chromis chromis. The sequence goes on from OMNN01102405.1 coordinate 21,039, forward strand.
TTTATTAGTTCAATGCCTCTGAGCGGTTATACTTATGACGGGGCGCCAAAGGGATTTCACAGCCTATTAAAATAAGCCTGTTTTCAGTGGCATGAACCAATACTTGTCAGTCATCTTACTGCACCTCCTAACTATAAGAAAATCATTGACTATTAGTCTGAAGGGAGTGGACTATCCCTCAACACAGAGGTATCTGTCAGGAAGGAAAGCAGTCAATCATTTCAAACCATCCATTTTAGGGCTAACACGGCAAAAGCCTCTGGTGTGGGCAGAACTGAGTCTAGTGCTTTAGCCAAAGACTTACAGACGCAAACTAATGCAAAGGAGATTTGAGTGTTTGGTTTCCCAATATGGAGCATTTCTGAAAGTCTGTAATGAAAGCTGATAGGAAGATTAACTGTGTTTGGGAAAAGCTGACAACAAGATTGTGATTTTTTCTTGAAGGTATTCATGCAAACTGAAGTGATGGAAATCGCTTAGGCAGCCTGAATTTAATAGCTACATCAGGTGCAAAATAAATCAGTGGAGACAGCTCGAATGGCAGCCAAAGAGAAGTGACTGGAGGCAAGAACACAGTAAATCAGTATGTGCAAAAGGAAAAATAAGACATACTGAAGGCTACATATTAATATAGACGAAAGGGAGGAAAAAGTAAAAGCAGACAGGGCCAGATTTAAATCCATTCTGACTCATAATCAGGGTTCTCCCAACTTGAACATAGGAAGGGGAAAGAGAAACAATGTAGTGCAGGGATGGGCAACTCCAGTCCTCGAGGGCCACTATCCTGCATGTTTTAGATGTTTCCCTCTTCCAACACACCTGATTCAAATGATCAGGATCGTTATCAGGCTTCTGCAGAGCTTGATGATGAGCTGATCATTTGAATCAGGTGTGTTGGAAGAAGGAAACATCTAAAACATGCAGGATAGTGGCCCTCGAGGACCGGAGTTGCCCATCCCTGACGTAGGGGGAGAACGAGTGCATGAACTTTCTAGGGGAAACCGGTGAATGCTCCCCCGGATTTAAAAAAAAAATCTGCAACCTCTTTGCTGCATTTCCTGCATTTTCAGCCCATCACTCAATCAAGGCCATGCCAAGACTTTTTTTTCCTCTTCCCAAACTTCTCCAACATGTTACATCACACTGCAAGACCAAATATAAAAAGTGAAGAATTCTCCAAGTCTAAAATTAGGTGACAGTGAACACAAATATGAGAATTCAAATATATCCTATCCCCACGGCCGCCGATATAGTTGCGGTAATGCTGTCGGACTCCGACGATGAACTCCCTGAGGAGCAAGATCGAAGTGCCAAGCAGGAGATGGAGCAGTATTTTGTGGACTCTAGTAAAGTAGTTTGTCCGTCCGTCCGTCCGTCCGTCCGTGCCCCCACCCCCGCCGCTGCCGCACGTGCCGAATATTCGGATAGTCGTCATTAACTGGACCCGAATATCCGGAGCACAGAAATTGCCGGACAAGCCCTAGGTAGCCGGCGTCATCAAGGTGACTAACCGGAGAAAATCTCCGGTCGCCGGCCCTTTGGGAGAACCCTGCATAATATTGTATTAGTCACTGGGTGAATTCTGTACATAAAGAACTAGTCTGAATCGTTGCACACTAACTGACAACACTGAAATAATATCTGTTAGTCTAATAATCGAATCTAAGCATTTCTAACAGCAGCAAAAGTGGAATTAGCTGCACCAAGAATCCCACAAAAACTTTAACGTGGAATCAACCTGTGTTGAGCCTCCTAAAACAACAATTATGCTAACTGGACACAAGATGCTTCCAGAAACAGAAGACTATCTTCAAACAAACTACATCAGGTGTGCATAACACCATGTTCGAGCCATTTAAAGTCAAGCAGATGTTATAGGATATAAGTTACATCTTATCTTAATATTTTTTTTTGTTCTGGTTACAATTTCTGATTAAGTGTAAATCAGTTTAAAGTCCTGCCAAACAAGTTTCTGTATGTGTGGGTCTGTGTGTGTCAAAGAAGTGAGCTTTAGCTTAATGCACATAAGGTCTCCACAGAGCAGATGTGCTGATATTCAGTGATTCACATCTGGTAGTTTCAATCAAACATTCCATTAGACTATTTTAAAAGGAATACAGAGGAATGTTTTTGAGTAATAGTGGAAGAAATAGCTGTGATAGCAACAGTTACAGTCGTGCTACTACTGTTTAAAGCTTTTCTTACCTGCAAAAGAAGCAGAATTTGCACTTTAGTTACTGCTGGAGAAGTTTCACTGGCTTCACTGCTCCAGTTGTTTTTATGTGATAAAAAGCAATGTTTGGGAAAAGAAGAACAATAGTTTCACTGATTGCAAATCTGTCCCTCATCCACAGCATCTTTTGTCAATGTTCTGAATCACTTTTTCAAAAGTTCGCAAATATTTCCTGTATGCTCGACACACACTGACGTGTCCTGGAGGAGGTTTGAGGTTGAAAGGGTCCGGCACTGGGCCTCGGTTCAAAAGGCCATCAAAGCCATTACCGCTACAGACCTGATTAGTACCAGGTGGGCCTGTATTTGCTGAGACTGTGTGTGCTGTGCCATGATAAACTTTACTGAGCTTGTTTTATTACACAGTTGTGAGCTACATCTCACTTTTTAAAATTTCTGCTGAGAACTGGGAATGCGCCTTGCATCCTATAAATAGTTAATTACAATTTTTATTAATATCAGTAATGCTGCTGACATCAGAGATGAGGAGCGCTTTGTTCATTGAGAAATCAAAGAGCTGTGCTTTGGGGAAACCTCACTAAGCAAGCTGGATCTAGCTGGACTTGACCTAATGCCCTGATTAAACACCAGGGAGAGACTCAAGAAGGGGGTCTTTCTCAGTTTCCACTGAAACAAAGACCTCCTGTTTCATAACCTCACCTGGGACACTTGCAGTACTATGGATGCATGTCCACTCTTGGAATCCATCACAACTGCTGACATGACCCTACCTTTAATGCATGTTTTTACTCAAGCAAGCAAAAGCATTTCCTTGCGACATTTCCACATATGATAAAATGTGCTTCTTGTATATCGGTGAACGAACATCGACAGAGCAGTAAGGGCAATTATGTAAAGTATCTGGACCTCTAATCAATGACAGATGTGCAGTAAGTCCTCGAGGTCAGCTTACACACCCTGTCTTTGTTAGGTAACACTTCATTTAACATCCCATCTGAGCAATGACTGGCTTCACAGTAATGTTGCAGTAATTAACAGACCTCTGCGAGGTTCAGACACCCTTCAGTCATAAATATGATTTGGCAATCTGCTCAGCTCCAAAGGTCATAAATAAGAGGCAACAAATTATTTTGTCTCAAGTGTTCTTTCATGTTAATGTGGCAACTGACAAGGCAAAGTTTAAGCATAAAGTATGAAAGATCACAAATGAATTAATAATTTAGATTCTGAAATAATAGAGCCTGGGGTTGGGAAATATCAACCCTATAAAGTAAGATAAAATAAGCTTGTCAACAGAGATTTTTCCACCAAGTTTACCCTTTGGTAGCTATTAGGGATCGACTAATTATCGACCTGGACGATTATCAGGGCAGATATTTGGCATTTTCCCAATTATCATTATTAACTTTTATTAACCGATTACCAATAAAAATAAATTAAGTTACTTTGGCTCTGGTGCAGCCACCTGCAGAATAGGCAAATATATAAATAATGTGCAAAAATTGAACCAGAAGCACAAGCCATCAGCACAAGTCAGGAAAGTGGCTTCTTTGACAGTGGCTACGCTAACAGTTAGCAGCTAAGTAACAAATAATGCTTTAAGATATGGGTCTTACTTGGCAAAGAGGAGATGAACAGTTAAATCTCAATCAGTTTATCTCATAGTAAACAGTAAATCATTATCAATGAAGTAACCTGGTTGTGAATAACAGGTTCCCTGCTGTTTACTGTATATCTATTTCAAATATCGGCCTTTCTTGATTACCAATAATCGGTATTAGTATTAGCCCTGAAAAAAACATTGTTCAATAACTAGTATGTATCCATTTAATGTCTTTGATTGAACTGAACC